>DWIA01000516.1:0-10427 GCA_018248195.1 Archon apollinus
TGTATAATTCCTAATACTAGACAGTGACATAAACAAACAAAGACATCTAACAAGACTTAATTGTTAGACGTCTCGTTAAATACGAATCCCAGGAATTTTCGTCAGCTGCTTACACATTATTTACATAATAAAATAAGATTAAGTTAAAATCAGGCGCACAAATAAAAATTGTAGCCGAAGCTTTATTTCGATCAGTGTAATAAAATGTTGTGAACCACCATATTGCGAATCATTCAGATTTGAAATTTATATTTCTTACTTTACAACATAGAGAATTTTCTTTTAATTTCTCTTCAACACACTGGTTATTTAACGTTAAACCTGCTTTTTAAACGTGTTGGTCTTAGTACTATTCATTCATTATGGTCATATTCATTAACTGTACCGATGAAATTTTATGTTATATTTGATGTTGTATATATATATAGTATAGTTATATTTGATGTTGTATATATAGTACGCGTCTTAGCAACTTCAATAGCACGATAATGGACATATGAGCTATTTCGTGAGCTTGTCAATGTTGCGAAATAGATTTTGATAGATGTCGCTACATCACTACCCCGTTGAGACTGGAAGTCGTTGAAGCAGTAAGCTTGGAGGTTTTGAGACGTCAGGCAATGTTGTGCAATCTGATGATGCGGTAGGGCTGTGTCCAGGTCTTCAGTGCGTCGAGATGTATGGAGGCAGTAGTACCGCAAGAGACAGCCTCAGGAGAAAAGGCCCGTCCTTGATGATCCTCAGTGATAGACTAAGAAGCACGTATCGTACCGACAGTAGTCTGGTGCTGTGACTGCGATGGCTACCGATGACATTGTTGCTGTTCATTTCAATTCGGGGTCACCAGTTTGGCGGATTATATTACCAAGAAGAAAAGAGGACAGTGTGATCTTAGCGCAGTTTGCGTAGCTTGGCAGGCGAGTTTATAACCGCACTTGTCTTTTAAGATGTCAATAAATGATGCTGTTGCCTGTCTCCTAGTTATCATTTCCCTATGTCGACTCTTACGACACCCACGGATGTGATGAGTACAACGGCATTGTAGATTCATCGTATACATTGAAATTGAAGACTGTAGTTGAAAGTTTCTTTCTAGACAAAAATTTCTATTCATGATAGAATAATGTTTTATTATCTATACATCTATATGAATATATAAAATTTAAGTGTCTGTTTGTAAATTCAAAACAACAGCTTTTTAATAAATACATATAAACGTATATACGGTACTTATAACAAAACAACTAACTACTTTTAAAATTTATGCCTGTCTATCTGTTTGTCCATCTGTTCTGGCTATATTTCTTCCGGTTATGTCTATGTTTGTTCAGGCTTATCTCCAAAACGGCTGGACCGATTTTGATGGAACTTTCACTGACAAATAGAAACACACAATAAATTTTGTATTTACGCCGAGCGAAGCTGGCGGAGAACAGCTAGTTAATAATAAAATCATAATACACTTCTCGAAAACACTAAATTTCTACAAATACAAACGACTCAAAACAACTACAAAATTCGTTACGAAATAAAAAGGAATTAGGATTTTGCAATAATAATAGACTGCGATGTTTTTCTTATTAACTTTTCTCTCCGTTGTATAGGGTTCGAAAAGTGAATAAAAGGTATAATACGACATATGACTTTGTATGCGAGCAACATCCCCAATAGAATATGTCACTTCTGAGAGATTTTATATACTTGTAAAATAAAAGAGACAAAGCAAATCCTTTATGACAAAGTGTAATACTATTGCCATTGTAAATATCGAAAAAGAAATTGGTTTCGTAAAAATAAATTGTCTGTGGAATTATTCCACGGATGCATGACAGTAGCAGTGTCATGACAGGTTTATGAACGTTTTCGCTAGAGCAAATTAGTCGACATGACCACTTGTTTTACAAAAAGAAAGATTTATCAATAATTTTAGATACAATATTTTGTCGCATAATTGTAAAATAAAATTAATAGCAATTAGAAAGAAAGAAGGAAAGAAAGAAACTTTATTCATTGCATAGGAAAACACGCAAGCACAAAGTTATTAATGAAACATTTAAAAGATAATTATAACAAACAGAGATAATTACAAATATACTACAAATAACAAATAATCAAAAAATAAAGATTAGACAAAACTGTAATACCAAAATTCGTATATCTGAGGTACTGTGTGACGCAACGCATAGGTCTGCGTTCAGTATATGTTACGGATTCACGCAATATTGATTATCAGCGCAGCCTGATTACAATCTTAAATCGTCAGTGCTTGCTACACAAAGGCTCCCTTAAATATACAATTATTTGTTCCTTTAAATAATACAGTAAGTAGTAATATGGATTACTTAAGATTTTTTTTTTTAAATTAAAATATCAAAGTAAAGTTTCAGCCTATAAATGTCCCACTGCTGAGCACTCTCATTTCTGAGAGGGTTTTGGAGCCGAAAAAAATCCGCCACGCAGCTCCAATGCCGGTTGGCGGACTTCACATGTCCTCGAAATATTTTTTTACTTCTCAGACACGCTCACGATGTTTACCTTCACCGATAGGCATTTGGTAAATCAGCACATAAAATACAATTCACAAATTTTAGTGGTGCTGACACCGGGAATCGAACCTAAGTCACTCGCATACTTTAACCGCGGCTTATTTTAGAAATGTTTAATATACTCTAAATATTATATTACTCTAAATTAATAATATAATATTACTCTAAATTCCATATAAAATATCAATCGAACCTTAACAAAGAAAAGTTTTATGATCTTTCAACTTTCGAATGCGACGATGACTACACTAAACAAGGGCTGAAAAATTATTTGATCCTCACGTGACCCTCATATATATATAAATAATTTGTTTAATTTATTAATCATAATTTCTGTACTATTTCAGTGAGGTAATAAGAGACAGTGCCTATGATTTGGAGATTTCGTGTGTTTTCACAAGTTCACTTTCAATTCATTGGATATTTTCTTTAGGTACTGTTATGAGTTTTAAACATGGGCACACATTTTGATAAAATTGTAATTCAGTACCCTGATTCCTTCTCCTGGATCCAAATAAACTTACAGTACTTTAGCTCTCAATTTTCGTCTAGAAAGTTTTACCATCCCGATGTATAAAATTTATAGCTATATTGAATTCAATTCTTCATTTTTAGTTATATAGCTATTAGAACCGATAATCGTTGGTAAAGAAGTCCTGCATCTGCACGATTTTGCGGGAATTCTACGAGCCTATGTTCCGTATATTCTACCTACTCTAAATATAATAAATAAACTGTAGCATTAAACGTTTTCGATTGCCCTGTCGATGCTTAGTACACGTAAATGCGTATACGCATGTGTATTTGTGCATGTATATCATGGAGTTATTATTTATATTGTTTTTACATTATTACTGTGTTTTATTTTTAATGGTTTTGTTTACTAATATCAAATCTAGATTTATATTAAACTATACTTAATAATGTAAATATTTTTATATATTTTTTCTTCAGCAGAGAAAAAAATGTTTGACTTGACTTTTCTTTTAAGTTAAAGATATTATTTTTTTATTTCCCATACATCCTTAAAGGTCTATATTACATCGCTAATTGTTTGCGAAGCATTGAAGCATACAATAAAAATGTAACTTCCGATAAATTCCCCATTTTTGGCACACACCAGCCACCTCTCATTTTCAAGATAGTTTAGGAATCGGTAGACGTCTATCAAGGAGCTCCAGTATGAAGTAGCGGAGTTCATATGACAGTTTTATCGTCTTATTTTTGTAGGTTTCCACAAGATAGTTGCCTTCACCATCGAACACACGGTAAATTATCATTCAAAATTGCGACTATAATTTTAGCGACGCTTTCACCGCCGATCAAACCGGAATGAAAAAATAAAGTACCCTTTCATGATTTCAAAAAAAAATTAGGAGTGTTCTATAATTTTTTTCCAGCTGATTAATTAAAGTTTTTAATATTCAACGGAAGTTGTTTCGTAGGCGCACTGTTATCTTTGCGAGTCATAATTTTCTTTACAGTTACAAATATTCAACCGTCGTAAGAAAAAAGAACCATATTTCATTTTTAAATATATGCCCCTATACCATATTGCCCCTGAGCTCCCGCGACTCTATATATTTAATATTGTTAGTGACACTTTATTCTTGTTTTGTGGTTATTAATGATATCCACCTGATCAATTCAATATGGCGACCGCTTCCAAATTAAGTCGGAAGCTATAAACTGCGCAGGAGATATTGTAGTGCAATAAGTGTATAAGCAAACACAATGATACTCAATTGTCCTAACCTACCTGCGCCACATATAACACTCATGCGATAAGATCGGAGGTTGGCTAGTATACAGTGTCAGAAATACACCGAAAACTTAACAATTTGTGTTTTTGCAAAACTGTTCACTTCGGCTATGGTTCGAACCAGGATAGGAGCCATGTATTATAATCGCAAGCCCATGCGTTCGTCGGAAATAAAACACGTTAGTACTTTCTTGATATTATATCAATTTGAAGCGTTCCACGTTTCATTGCTGTAATTCTGACGACACATTACATATTTATTGCCGACGGTAGGCCTCGCTGCGTATAATGGTGGCACGTAAACGTGTTGTTATGTTAAATATGTTCCCATACAGGTAATAACTGAGACATTGTAGACGCTAAAAATGTTTTCGGAGCAGTGAAATGAAATGAAAATTCTTTATTTTTCAACGTAAGAAATATAAATTTCGTTTATCAAACGTCATGTTTTTTAACAATCTCCGTTTCGTAATGAGGTACTTCTGACGGAGAAGAAACAGGCTAACTTCGCAGGTATCCTCTCACACTTTGTGTAATATTTTTAAATTCAAAAAAACATCATACACGTTTTTACCTAGAACAGTCACATAGATAACCGAAGCACGCTCCATTACAAAATTAGACAAGACAGATTCATCTTCTTTTTTAATAGTCTATAAAAGTCCTCTGCTGGACCTAGGTCTCTATAGAATTAGAGGGATTTGCCATAATCGCCACATTTGACGTGCGAATTGGCGATAGTATTACCAGACACTCCGCACCTTAGACGCTGTTTCCGTCACCGGTCAGGACAATTAAGGTCTGGCAATATAGAGATGGATATTCCGCCATCAATTGGAGGCGATTTTTCAGGCATTTCCTTTAGTCGAATTCTCTAATGCTGCCACCACACAGATTCAACAGTATATATTTAAGTGCATTGCAAACTCTAGCAAATCAGCCTCCACAAGCATCTGTTTACAAGAATGAACCGTGTCTTCAACCATATTTGACACACGAAGCTGTTTTATTAAGCAATGCTAGTTCTTTTAGATTACTAGATTTGCACTACAACTAAAATGATTGCTAGTAAAATGTGCTAGGGAGACTCGAAACCATAAAGTTTTTTAAACAACTCATAAAGCACAACCGAGCGTAAGATTCATACTTCCATACGAACTTGTCTTAGATTTTTCTTGATATATCTAAAAGAACACTCCGAAGTACTCGTATTTAGAACTTATTTGTTTTGTGTGTAAGATAGGCGCGGGTAAATAACAGAAATTTTCTTTCCATGTATCCTTTACTTAGTCGGTTTAATGTAGTCTGATCAAGTTTTAACAGGGGAGTTGTCGCTGCTCATACTTATACTCAGATCATAAGTTCTGTCACAATCATTTCATTAAATAAATTGTATGACTTTTGGTGTTTGTTTTCGTGTGAAAATCTAAAAACCTCGCGTTTGGGCTGCTTGGATTTGTCTTGACAAACACTGAAGAACGAGATGATGTCCAGGGTCTCATAATGGAACCTGTCATAATAACTCCTCAAGTACCCATAGTAACTCCGTCGTGTTTTGGTTGGTTGGATTTGTCTTGACAAGTACTGAAGACTGAGATGACGTCCCGGGTCTCATGATATAACAGGGAGATGGTCATAGGAATCCCCAAGTACCCATCATAACTCCGTCGTATTCGGGCTCGTTATCTTGACAAGTACTACAGATCCAGATTATGTATAGGGTAATATGATGGAGTTGGGATGTGGTCATAAGAACTCCCCAGTTACTTATCAGAGCTCCCTCGTGTTTGGGCTCATTGCATTTGTCGTAACAACTACTGAAGACCGAGATGATGTCTCATGTCTCATGATCAAACCGGGAGGTGGTCGTAGGTACTCCCCAAATACCCATTGTATCTCCGCCGTGATCAGCGTTCAAAGTCTGATGGCTGAGGGCACCGAGACATTAATATCAAAAGTTGTGCATAACTGCATTGCTCGATGAGATGGGCATGGTAAGCTATCAATCTGAATCTGCCTAGGAGACGGAAAACTCCATAATTAAATCCAGATCAAAGTTTCCGTTAGACTGAAATAAGTTCCAACCTGAAACTACATAGTTCGCAAACCAAAGGTGACTGATGTACTCGCTGATGCTGTTGATGCCAAGTCCATTCTAATCTAGAAGCTTAAAGACATCTTTTAACGCAGCCATAAACACCTTCGGAAGATAGCATCTCCACACTGCACACTTCGCAGTCGAATTATTCTCGTAGTCTGGTTCTGTATACGGAAATATATGGTGACGTTTACATACAAACACTTCAACACTTTGAAATTCTGATCGTCGATTCGGCATCTGTGTACTATTAAGTATTATGTGGCCGGGTAGCTACCTCAAACATATACTCAGACCAAATTTATACCATACAGATACCATACCACACAAATGTTGTAGGTTAATTTTGATACTGTTATACTTTTGATAAAGAAATCCATCCGAAGACAGTCCGATTAAAATACGAGTATCACATTGACTAATCAAGTTAGCTATATTCTGAGGCGACTGTCATGGATCTATTTGAATTCTAGAATCGGATCAACAAAGCGTCTTAAGGTGGATTTGTATAAGTGATCAACATTAGTTACTAATTGCCTTAAATATACAAGCGTATAAATTGGCTCTGGAGAAAACGGCCTATAGTCACATAAGTTACATATTGTAATGGATCAAGAAAAGAGGCTTCGGATCAACAAGGTGCTCTTGATCAACTAAGTACGAGAAGAGATAACTATAACAATAAGATACATACATATATGTATGTATGTATGTATGTATGTATGTATAGTATAGTATTAACCAAACACCAAAAGCAGTATTCAATATTTAAAGTATTGTTGTAATAATGTAATCAGTAGTGTTCCATTTCCTGAACACTACTGATTACATTATTTAAGAATGATATTATAAAAATAAGTAATAGACCGTAATACGGAATCTTAAAATTGTTGAAAGGCCATGTCTAAATGTACTTACTTTTACATTGATTACGGAATTATGCAAAGAAAAGTGACGAGACGAGCAAAACGTTCTAGATTGACATTTCAGTACGACACCACACCGCTCATCACCCTGAGGCATCAGTTCTTAAGTCCCATTTGCCCAGCAATAACACTAGCTCTCAGTGCTCCTCAGACCGTAACACAGAGCGTCTGCAGTAATGTAGACATCAGTAATTGCATTTTATTTAATCAGGTTTACCAACTCAATACTTACAGAGCATTGGAACTACTAAAACGATTTTTACACATATATTTAAACACAGGTTTACACAACTTTTACATATTACACATTTCAAAATAGTTTATAGAATCACGATTTCCGGTACCAGCATCACTCAATTTATTAATTGCAGTTTTAAGTGCTGATTAACCACTTGATTTACGGTGAAGGAAAACATCGTGTGGAAACCTACGTGTCTGAGAAGTAAAAAATATTTCTAGGACATGTGAAGCCTATCAACCCGCATTGGAGCAGCATGTTGGTCTCTTCCAGGCTCGAAACCCCTCTCAGAAAAGAGATATTACTTTGGAAATATATTACAATAAAGTTGAAAAAGATAATTTGCTAAGATACACGACACGTGTTTGATCTTAAAAAGAGGCATTTAAAAGTGTTATTGACTACGACAGACAGCCGCTATGAGAGTCAAACTAAAATACCATTTTATATTTTGTATGCGAATCTTAACAAATTAACTTTTTTAATTTAATTTCAAAATAATTTAACAATTAATTGAACCAGAAACGTTAAAAATATGAAACAAAAAATAACAACCTGTGACCAATATTGTGTATAAAGAATAACCAAATTATTTACATGAGACGGGACTTTCATTTTCAACAGCCTGTAAAGTCCAATGTTGGACATAGACCTCTTACAAGTTGAGAGAATTTACCGTACTGCGATCGCCATAAAACAGCGACGTGATGAAATGGATAGGTATATATTTTACGAATTCACCACACAATATTTAATGATTTCAGTTTGATACAGTTCCTTAAAATGGGTCAGTGAGTATAAAATGTTTTTCCTCATTTTCTATAAACGTTTTAATTATCCCATGCCACATTTTATTTGATTAACATCGTGATTTAATAGCGATGAATACTGAAGCATAGTAATTTAGTAAAATGTTTTAGTTCGTCATTATATTTTGGTTAGAATTTTTTTTAATAACTAAAAAGCCGCTGAGTGAATTTATTAATTAACTTGACTGCCTTAATATTTCTAAATAAAATAAATCTAAATCAAGGACTCTCATACTATTGGGCGGTAATACAAATGAGCCAATTAATCACGAGGTTATTGCCACCTTAAATTTATACGTACGCGAGTGTGATTTGTTCGATTTCCAGTGATAATTATTATCGATCACGGCTATAACTTCCGATTACTGTTGAAAGCTATGAACTATTCAGAAGATATCATATGCGACAAGCTTTGTGTGAACAACAGAGCAGCAACACTGCTACAATATCAGGGGTAGCCTACGACGCAGAATCAAGACACGGGGACAATCACAAATACACCGATCCCTAAAATCAAGAATTTAAATTTTAAGATCTGATTTACCATATGCTCAGCGCTAATGAAAAATATCCTAAGAATATCTGCAACCTGAGAAATTTAGATTTAGATTTTATAGATTTGTGATTCTGTAGATTTTCGACTATGGCGACATTTACCAAATACTAATACTTTCCTAATATATATTGGCTTTAGTTGTACAATGTATATTCACTTAAAATACCAATGATTTTCATACTTTATAAGTAATAATAATCGACGTGATCTAACTGCAAAATATTCATATATTTTCAATTTTTTTAACCCCGTTCCTAGAAGAAAACGTGTACTAATATTTAAATTTCCCATCCCGATAAACTTCATATTGAAGCTAATTTATATGTGTTTTTTCATGTAAACAATACCATAGCCAACGACGATATAGTATATATTTAAAACGCTTGTGCAAATGTTGTATATGAATGTTATGTTCATAGATGAGGTTTATACACATACAGTAGAATCAGGCGTTAATTTGCGGAAATCCATTACGATAAAGTTGAGAAAGCAAATTTTCTAAGATCCGCATGTTATTGAAGAGCAACAATAGCGTACACAAGCAAACTAATACCGCCGCCCAGCTCGGCCGCTGTCTGTCGTAGAGTCTAGTTCACTTGATAATATCTCGTTTCGAGACGCAACATGTATCGTAGTCTCGACTTCAGTGGTGTACCTTGCCAAGTGGTAGTGTAGTGGTGGTGAAGGGCGTCTTGTGGCGGTTCGCAGTGGATATATTAGTTTGCTATTGTGGAAGGGCTGTGCTCTTCAATGACGAAGTAATACACACGATTTTATATTTTACTTGCGGATCTTAGCAAATTAAATTTCCCAGCTTAGTTCCAGTGTAGACTCTGTTACCGCTGTGCCTGTAAAGTAAATTTAAATATATATTTTTACAATGACTAGCAAATTAACTAAAACAAAGCTCCGTTTATTCTAAATGTATTCTGAAGCTGAACCAGAGCTACGTATGTATCAAGCAAAAAGCTATTATGCCATTTTATAGCCTTTATGACTCCAGAATTCAAATTAGTCACGATTTTAAGACAAGACTGTTTCTATTTTAATGGTGCCATGGATGAAACAGTTAATTGCGGTATAAAAGTGTGACCATTAAATTTTGTAGAAAATAAATAAAATGAACTTACTGTAGTGACATTTTAAAGCTACGGATTTACGGATTATATTCTGAGAGGTTTACAGCTCCCAGTCACGTGGGAACTAAAGTTCTACTAACTATTAAGATTTCGTAGTTATTCTGAGCTACCTTAGCTTTTAATTATTTGCTTTGGTATTTCACTCTTCGTGAGAATACGGTACATTATAATTAAATTACATGATTAGCTTAGTTCTGCATACTTTGCCGATATTGGCGTAGAAAATTTCAAAAAATTACAGTACTAAATAGGGTACATTCACACAACAACAAATTTAGTTACATAATGATTTCTTATATTTACGCGAACACTACACATTTAATAAAACTATATATTTACGGAATTTATCGCGT
>DWIA01000517.1:0-10412 GCA_018248195.1 Archon apollinus
GTATAGTATAGAACCCTCGTAAATATTTATAAGACTTACCTTTTTCATGTTTTTTTTTTGTTTAATAATAAATAAAGAAGAATAAACTTGCTAGCTAATCCCAGGAAACCGATATAGCACCTGTTCTTTATTGTACATCGATTTCATGAATGACAAAATGGAATGACATAAAATAATTTGTAAGCTCTGGTAATAATATAAATCGAATTAGAAAATTCTTAAACAGATTTAATACTCTTGAAGATATAAATTACCTTTTACGCCCCGCTTAGCTTTCGGTCCGTTCTACAAAGTACACCAAATAAATTCAGTTACGGCACTTGTAATTTACTAATTAAATTTCTTATTGCCCTTTTTTCGTAACTATTTCGTAAAAAAATTTGGATTTTCAGCGGAGAAAATCAACTCAAAATATGAAATTTTGTTACGTTTATTTAATGTTTGTATTTTTTTTATGGAAATAAGTAAAGAGACTCGCAATTCCTTCACCAGATGGTAACTGGACCACGACTTTTCATAACTGTTACGAATAACTACATTCAATTACCGAACTGCGTATGCATTGTAATTACACGGACTTCAGTACCCTTCAGATCGACACACATTAGTGTTTATACACTAATATTTGACGGCAAAATAACTGGCACTGCGGTAGTACTTGCATACGTAAAATTCATAAATTTTCTTAACTTTTATCCCAAATTTAGTTAGCCATGTTCTGCCGGAAAATTAATAGGACTAATTGAATTGTGACTAAGTCGTTTTATCGTGTTCCGTGAATATCGTTAAAGTCGATTGAGTACAGTACCAGAAACTTCTTACCGTCAAAAGCGAAATAACTGCTATGTTTAAGTGTCAAGGGCACTAAGAGCTAGCGTAATAACTAGGCATATGAGACTTGAACTGATGTGACAGGCGCAGTGTGGTGCCACACATAAATGTTTTGGGTGACATATTATTTGTTATGAGCAAACTTTGCGCTTTCCATAGAGCGAACGTTTTGCTCGTCTCGTAACGTTCTTTTATAAAAAGAAAACACACAAGAAAAAACACAGTCGCCACGCTAGACACATAATGTTAACTATTAACAGACAACATCGTCTATAAGGTACGTGGCGTTTGATAATGCGATTACAAATACACTGCATGGCAATTACAGAATATACTTCCAATTTAGTAGAGGCTTATATCCACCAGTGGACTATCTGATGTTTCCAATAATATATATGCGCTACCTAATTTTGTTATTAATACTTGTATTAAATGTTTTTTTTTAATATTGAACCCTTTCAAAAATAAACCCTTCAAGAGATTTCCTACTTGATAGAGTTATATTTCAATAATATATCAAAGTATGAGACTTAGCAGTTAACAACTCAGGCTGAAGAGCGCAGTGTGGTTCCATAAATAAATATTCTGGGTAACAAAGCATTTGTGATGGACATACGTTGCACTTACCATTAAGTGAACGATTTTCTCGTCTCGTCTCGTTACTTCAATATAAAAAATCTATGTCAAAGCTACCAAGAAACTGTAAACACATACATCTTAGTGCACCAAGACGCGCCGGTCGTTCTGAGCTTGACCGATACTTAATTTGCATTGAGTTCATTTGCAGAGAGTTCTGTTTTCATATTTTGACTGATGTTACTCAATACCAATTTAGCCTCGAAGTTAGCGAAAATACGTAGCAAGAGAATCGGCGTGATCTCTTTGTGACACAAAACTGTATAGTAACAACGGCGAATCTGTAGAATACTCTAAAGAATACTATAAAGATTTAATCTAAAGAATATGTTCAAGATTACAATTAGGGCAATGCGCACAAGAATTAAATTCACTTATTTCACCATCCCCATTTTACCTATAAATAACCTGACTAGACTAAATGAATTTCATGGTCATTGTGTCCCGGACAGAGTGTTTTGCTCCTGTACAGCGAGACAGTGGATCACTTTAACAACGTCTCTCTTCCTGGACTACAACAGAAGGCTCTCTCAGGCAACATTTAATAGATATAATATTATATGTCACGTAGTATCAGGTGGTATCCTGATCGAACATTGTCTTAGTTACGACGGTAAAAAAAAGAAATAACTTACAAATTAATAACGATCGATGTGATAAAACGTTACAGAATAGACATTGAAGAAAAACTTCTTCAGTTTTCTGAAACACTATTTTAAATTTGCTGAATAAAGTAGAAGAAGACGGCCATCTAAGGTGCAAGACAACAGATACTACTATCGCCAATCCGCCTACCGGCTGTGACTATTACAACAAATCTTCCTAACACGAGGGAAACGTATGTAAAGCAGTGAACTTTAAAGGCTGATGATAAAGAAGTAGAAATCGTTTATTACTGATACCAGTTTTAATCGATTGCGCGCAAGCTTAGAATGTCACAGCATTCTATACTAACATAATCAAGTTTCTTTTTCTGTCGCAGTTTATATTTTTACATCATCATCATCATCATTTCGGCCTATCACTATTCCATGGTTGAACATAGGCCTCCCCCATAGATTACCACAAAAGACGGTCCTGAGCCACCTGCTTCCCACCTGCTGATCCATCGACTTCCCGCAAAACCCTGCAGGTCGTCACTCCATCTAATCGGAGAGTCGTCCTACACTGAGTTTGCCGGTATGAGGTTGTCACTCCAGAACCTTTCTTCCCCAACGGTTATCGGTTCTACGAGCTATACGGCCGGCCCATTGCCACTTCAGCTTGCTAATCCTTAGGGTTACAAGGTTAATTAAAACTTATACTATAATACTTTCTTTCCGTCAGTGTAAGATCATCAACAGATATCATTTTACACTATACGCTACAAACACTTTACTTAATTGACCTTAGCAGAGTGTATCTCTCAGGTACCTCAGCAACTTAGCCAGGAGGAGGAAGTCAGTAAGTACACTTCACATTCCAAAATGTACAGGCATTATATATCTATAATGAATATGTAAAATTTACTGAAGTAATTCACTAAAATCCTGCCAATTTGTGAGATGCCTATGTCCAACAGAGGACTTTTACAACCTGTTGAAGAATTAAAATAAGAATACTGAAGTAATGACAATACGGGAATTATTATTGTAACAGTTTAAGCTGCTAAGCCCAGATATGTGTACATGTAGAGAAAGTGTTTGACACTGCAACACTTGATTCGACGATAGCAGAATAACGAATAGTAATTAAATTTAGTATAAACCCAAATTTGTGGTTTATGGATCTTGTCAATAATTATTTGACACTGTAACACTTAATTCAATCGTGCCTAAATTAGGCTTTAATAATTAATCATGGAAGATACACTCTGGGCTGATAAAGGACAATTAAGGTTTTATTACTGCATAACTAATATGGATATGGAATTTATTAACTCGTATAACATAACATTGCCAGCTTAAAGAATGTATCAATAAATATATGGATTAACTCCAACGAATATCAGAAATATTTAGTGTAACTCACGCAAAACATCTGTTGTGTTATTAAAATATAAAACTAAATCACATGTAATCGCCTGACTGTTGAGCATAGGTATCTCATTCAACGGGGCAATTAAAATACACAAAAATAAAATATTAACTAACATCATTTGGCTACCTAAATATCTTACAAAGTAAACTGAACATTAGGTTTTAATAACATACTGTTAAAGATGTTCTAAGCATACAATGCCCATAAAACTTCTACCATTTTATTAACAATAACTTACGACAGCGCATCGTTGAATGTAAAAATGAAATTAAAAACAAACCATTAAACGATTTTGTACGAGAATCCCTAACAAGGACGCTTCCCTTAACCGGATCGGGAGCACACCTGGGTACTCGAAATTTGCCTTGAAAGGTCCCAAACGACAATCTAATTTAATATAAAAATGACGTATTTTTACATTAATGCGCAGAATATTCAATTTAATGTTGTACAACGTATGACTGTGATTTGACTGTCGATGTAGGATATCATTGGTAGGGATTGGACATAAGTCGTTCCGGAAGCAAGAAGAGCCGAGATGGTAGATTTTAAAAATGGAACGTTTGATTTGCATTTGAATAAGAGCCCCCGGCAACCCAGGTGCGCCGGTACAGGCGGAGTCCGAATATTTTTTTTTTTAATGCGAGTTGGCGAAAATTAATATGGATGACCAGTTGTAATCGACGATGTTTGTAGTCCAATTAGCATACGAATCAAAATTATTCACAGTTTTTGTTTTGTAGTGTTAGTATAGCGCATTATGTAACATTATTACTCTACACGATTTGTAGTCTGTTTTCGGTACTTATTCGCAAGTACATCTCACGATGTAAAATCACATTTATAAATACTAAGAAAAAAAATAATTTGGCAGTTTACGTTCATGATAAATTATGTCGAGGGAATAACTAACACAAAATTTAAAAATAAATTTAAAACTGACAATATGTGATCTTAGGTAGTAATAAAAAAATATTTTTGGAATGTTTGCAATTTTTTTTAAACATGACTGTTTTGTTTAAAAACGTAATAAAAGGAACCAGTCCACTGCACGTGATATTTTTTATTTCTCAAGTAGGGCGTGTTTGAGGCAACAACTCGGTCTTGTTCAGACCGCATTGTTTGAGTTTTTATTATTATCTTCGACAAAGAGCTTGTAAACGGTAGCATGAACGTTATCGGTGCTTGTGATCAACCTTACACTACATCTTTTTTATAATTATTTCTTTGAATGGAAACCAAGATGCGTTTGTGCGGGAGCGATACGCGATACGTTGCGCGGGAGTTGATTTTTTCGCCTTTTTTGAGCTTGATGTCTGAGAGACGTAACTACTTTTTTTTAAAAAGTGTACTCGTAAGTCGTGGGAACCGTGTATTGAAAGGCTCACTTTACTTAAAATTTATACGTATAGGAGAAGATAGAAGGAAAAAAGTTAAATTCTATTTTACTTAAATAACCGTGGATTTAAATACAATCAAACTTGTGACTTATAAAATAACACTAATAATAGTTTTTACACTACACACTGAGGCATTTTTTGATCCATTTCATAAACTATGTAGCATTTTATTAATTCGAAATATTACTAAAAGATTGTGGCCTAAATTCAAAGCTTTTTATGAAAGACAGCGGAGAGACAAGCAAATCGTTAACCTGTTGGTAAGCTTCTGATGGTCTGCCAAGAACAAATTCTGTGTCACCCAGAACATTTCTATGTGACACCACACTGCGCTCGTCAACTTTAGACATTAGTTCTTAAGTCTCATATTCTTAACATCATGTAACTATTTATTTACTATACATTTAATAAAACTAAATTATACGATTTCGTAGCGTATATCCGATAATTCGGACACCTTACAGGATCTATGGTCACGGGGTGACTGAAAAGTTAGACTTCTTAATGTTATAGTTCATCCGGATTACCTTCACCTTTCGATTGTTACTTTTTGGTCCGATTTACGCAAAAGGAACTAACGGTATCAGTGAGACTAGCATTGGATTTAATTTTATGGGATATTTATTAGGTATCCTTTTATCACGGCTCTCCGATGATAGACCGCAAGGACAACGATCCGTGTCACTGAGCTTCAACGTTCCTTGAAACAGCCGTGACCAATTAGTACTTGTGACACTGCATAATCGGGTTCTACCAATTGAAATACGAGACGCTTTGCAACGTCGGGGAAAAACCTATACAGATCTCTGCCATCTTGGCTTGAGATCCACCGGTCCTGCCACTGAGCGACGACAGTCGCCCACAGCTCTCGCCTCCTCATCGACTCGTCCCGCACGAAGAACTTCAAAGGCTCGCGCACGGGAAAAAGCCCAGATTAAGTACCGTGTGCTTCTCCCGTGATTCGGTCCGTATGCCGCAGGGCGGGAAGGACCATGGGATGGTTGAGGGAATGTCAATGTGGTCAGTTTTAAAGTCGCTATTACCTTCGGTGCGAATACTTAAGGTACTATAATATACTTAGTCTGTACATATAAGAGCTTTTGGGTATAGAAAACATGTATTGGTGTAGTCTTAAACTATAAGAAGAAAAGTGTCACATCTCATGTGTGTAAAGAAGTTTTTTTTTTTTAATGTTTAACTGTGTAAGGTCTTTCATTTATAATTTTTATTGGCTTTTGAACTTTGACTACTTGTACTTTTAATACTAATTTTGAAAAATAAAATTTACTGAAATAATTACTCGCAGTGATTCCTCAGCTATGCAATTGTTTAAATTTGAATGTCATAATATGTATTAGGAAGTTAATTGATATTGTTCCCTTTAGCGTTAAAAATTCGCCAGACTTTGTTGTATACAATTAGGATACAACAAAGTCTGGCAAATGGTTAACGCACAAAGTATTTAACCAAAATTATTTTTAGCACATGTCTCATTAAATATTCCATATATTGAATTGGTACATACAATGCGAGGTAAGTCTTAGAATAACAAACAAGCGGCAAGCTGTTACCGGTGCGCCGCGAGCCGTTAACAGCGCTCTGCTATTGACCTCGTTAGTTCGAACAAAACGCCACCACCGCACGTAAAACAACCGCGCCACTCGTCGTTCGCCTTTTCCTCTCAAAAATGACTCATCTCGGGCTTTTCACGAGGTGTCATTAAGTCGTGCTGGCTTTGTGTCGCGCCCGCTACCGCGCCCGCTTCGCTCCACGCTCCGTGCGGTAATGACGCGCCACTCGACGTAGACGTTGTTTTTTACCTCATTAACAAAATGCTTCTCGCGATTAATGTTTGCACTGCGATTACGTTGGTTTCGCGTATTGTGGGACGATGAGCATCTATCTGCGTGACGGCGTGAAATTAATTTTTGCAAAAAATCTAAAGGGTTATGCGATTTGTGTTTCGTCACGTGATTTGAGTGCGTAGCAGTTATTTTTCTGTAGGTAATATGAGATTATCATTTGATGTTCTGACTGTGTAAATTTATGTCCCTTATTACTTTGAAAACACACAGTAAGCGGTGAAATACGTGTTTAGTTTTGACTTATTAGTTTAATATAGCATGAGAAACTTAGTAAAGTCAGTTGATATTAAGCTGATATTAAACCAAAAAATATATACAATATGAGTGAACAATAATTTTCGATTTGTGCAGAAGCAGCCCTCCTGCCGACCTCCGTTCTTTTAATTACTGCGACCGGGGCGGCGCCTCGAGAAAATATTTAGCAACGCGTCCGCCACAGCCCTCCGTAATTACTAATGAGCTTATAAATAACTATATGTTATGGAGCGGACATACCACATTCTTATTAATGTTTTGTAGTCGATACTCTGAGCAATAAAGCTACGTCGAATAGAATATCAACTTAAAAATAAAATAACTGTCAGTAGGAGAACGAACTTTTCATAATGATATCTTAATGATTTCTTATATTTACGCGAACACTACGGTACTAAACGGTAACGGGGGGATTGTAAGTCTGACCATGGGTGCTGTAAAGTGCTCGAAATGTCGGGAAATAAATAGTACGAAATAAACGCGATAAATTCCATAAATATATAGTTTTATTAAATTATATCTTAAATTTACATTGCATTAAACAATGATATATGGATTTAATCGCGTTTCATTTTTTTTACTCTCCCGACGTGCTTTACTAGCGCAAATTTAATTATTAAAAGCTGAAGGTAACCTGGATTAAGTATGACATCATAACGTCTAGTACCTTAGCCCTCTCTGACAATGAGTGCGGCAAAGGGAAAGACAAATAAATTAAAGTATATAATATCCGTGAAATTGTTGTTTAATTCAACTTGATTTTCGCTGGTCGTGGTGATTACAACAGCACATAAACAACTACATCTAGTCTGAATGAATATTCAAGATGTAACATTAGATATAAACTAAAACCTAATGAGTCGATGTCAGCATTAGGGTATTTATATAAAGTAAATGTTTGTAATTTTTTTGGTATTGTCTTTGGTGTACAATACAGTGTACATATTCCTATGTATCTATAAACCCTGCAGTGTAGGTGCGTTCCTTAATCGAGTGTGGAAGTAAGTATTCATGAGCCACAATAACTACTTATTATTAGGTGGACTGTGTTAATGTTCGTCACTCTTAAAATTAATACTCTAAGTTATGTATTTAAACTATAAAAAAATTGAGGAAAACTTCTAGTGAAGTCGGCAAAATTGCCATTGGAGGAAATACGTTTGCTATGTTTGCGGTGATTTTTGTATAAAGTCTTGACTGGACGATGTTGTAGCACATTGACAACGTCACTTTATCAATAAATAAAAACAATACTATGTAAACAATAATTACTAACTAAAGTTTATTCAATACTCTTTTTTATTTTCCTTTTAAACGTTTACGTTTAATGTACATAATTACACACTCACTTTAATTACATTAAAATGAACAAATGTTACGTTACCGCGTTGCTTTTCATTTCAAGAAGTGTAGGATGCCACCTCCGTTGGGGAGGCGACGAAGGAATAAGAGGAAATACTCGGAGAGCAAATTGGAGACCGGCGTGCCTCTGTAATAAGAGTGGACCCTGGGACTTCCCTATTAACTGAGGCCCATATTGTTGTATTATTTTTTTCATTCAACCGCGCTTCGTGCAGATGTTTATTTTTTGTTTTGTTTGTTCTTTACCATTCGGAAAAAATGACGTTAAAACTGAACAATTTGATTTTGTTTGTCAAACGAAATATTGACATTTGAAACTTGTTGAATAGTTGTTATACACGTCTCATTGCGTAATTCATTTCATTTAGATGATTGGAGCACATAATAACATTAATTAAATATAAAAGTGATCGTTGTAATATAATATAGATATAATCCGATAATTAATTGGTGCAAAAAGAACCGGGGTTCCGTTTTGGAATCGCAGTGGAATCGCGACGGGATTGCAGTAAATCAAGTTCGCACAATGCCGGCAGGTGGCGGCGGCTACCGCGATAATGCTCGCGTTTAATTACGCGGAATAATTAGTGAACGGAATATTTTCCGGGCTCTAACTATCTCCACCGTCTTCCGGCGATAACTAGGCGGTAATTGCGGATTAACCTCGCATTCAGAATTTAATAGGTGCTCGAATAGACATCCACACTCGCGCCATTCAAGCCCCCAATAACGCTATTTGTTTATTGATGTCGAATTAATCGTTTCGCGGAAAACATATCGAGTTCAATGGTTTCCTATCAAAGGTATAAGTGATTAATATGTGAATAATTTCTTCTAAACATTTGTTGTCACGTATTGGTTATGACAATTAAGATTTCTGGTCTTTATTAGTAGCTTGAATCTTGTGTCTCATTTCACATTTTTAAACGTAGGTTTATCACGTGATATATATTATTCATGAATGAAACAAGTGACGAGACGAGCAATTCGTTTACTTGATGGTAAGCGAAACGTCTGCCCATAATAAATGCTGTGTCACCCAGAACATATCTGCACTACACCACACCTCGTTCGTCACCCTGAGACATCAGCTTTTAAGTGTCATATGCCCAGTACTTACACTAGCTCTCAGTCGTCCTTAAACCGAAAAACAGTTATATTTGCACACTACTGCTTCACGGCAGAATAACTGGCATTGCGGTGCAAAGACAGATGCCTGCATAGGAATTCTATCACCGGTAAAAATTATCTAAATTTATTGAAGTATGAAATTATCGAAAGTAGCAACTTATTTTAAATTCAAAGTTAATTAATTTAAAGTGAATTGCGTCAAATTAATACGAAGTAGGTCGCATATTTTGAATTTATTTATCGGCTTCCAGCGGCGAGTGTTTCAGACCCGCGGGAGGATCCTAGCAATATTGCAGACGTCACGGCACGTGCTGCCTATATAATTTGCGCTTTATGGCACGTGAATAATTCGCGATAATCTCTCTCCCTCCTACCCCAAACTCCCCATGGGCGATGTCGCCACGACAACGTTTGATCTGCGTAATAGAAGGTGAAAAAAAATAATAATATAAGCGCATTTGCCGCTCACCTGCGACAATTCGTCCGTCGTGTAGTTATTGCCGACCCCCGGGGGTGGCTAGTTGAGCGTGAACTTTTGATATCGGCGCGAAATATTAATTTCTCAACACCAATAAACATCGAAGCGTACGTAATGCTGGCAAATTAAGCTGAGTGCCTTTAATATTATTCTGTTGGAAATTTTAATTATGGATCGGCATTAGCTGCGATGAAAATTGTTTTAAATCATTCCGTTATGAAAGCCGTTGCCGCGTGCCTAGACTTGATAATTATCTTAATTGAAAATTTAAGCGCGACCTTTCGGCTCCTTATACTTTATTATTAATACAAGTGAAATTGACAATTGATAAATTTAAAAAATTACACATTTTTATTAATAATCATTTGTTATTCCTAATGATAAAAGAGTACAAATAAATATACTTAGCTGTGTATGTCCTTGATACTTCTAAGA
>DWIA01000518.1:0-10404 GCA_018248195.1 Archon apollinus
TCTAAGAACTATAGAACTAGGCAATACACACCATTTTTTATATTGCATGTGGATCTTAGCAAAATTATCTTTATTTTCCAAAGAAATCTTTTTTTTTAATATTTGTTTCCAAAAATTAACGCCTGATTCTTTCAAAAGAGAAAGTAGAGAAAAATTATTATATTACATCCTTCACCTTCACCTTCTTATACTATGATTACCAATCCGCCTACAGTGGATTACGGCTGCATTACCATACCGGTGTTATTAATAATCTCATCAAGTGGTGCTGTGCTCGGTGTTTACCTGCGAGATAAAATCCATAACGTACGTGAAAGAAGTGGAGTAAACGTCAAAGCCCTGAAGATCAGCTGCTGAAGCGGCAATGTACCACTTTGTATCTCGTATAACCGATAACCGTTGGGGAAGCAAATTTGTCAAGTGGCAATCATGTACCGGAAAACATGGTGTGGGTCAACCTCCGACTATGAGCTACACGATTTTGCAGGAAGTCAATGCTTTTGTGGTCTGAAATTATGATGATGAAACAAGCGATTGGATGTAACTACTTGAATAACGTAGTCTCTGTGTTATTACAGGTGGTAGTGTGCGACAACCTCTGCCTGCCTTTTCGCGATGAGTCGTTCGACGCAGTGCTGTCGATTGCGGTGGTGCACCATTTCGCGACGGTGGAGCGGCGTGCGATGGCGCTGCGCGAACTTGCACGCGTCACCAGAATCGGCGGCCGTCTGCTACTCACCGTATGGGCGATGGAGCACGAGGGCAGGAATTTTCATTCACAAGTACGTCTAAATCAAAGCTTATGTATGGGTATATGTTGTATTGGGTACTGAAGTAATTATTAATTGTATTTCATCAAATATCATTAAAACCAAAGTATCAAACACGTACATTAATTACGTAGGATTAATTATTTAATATAGATTAATTCCATGAAATAAGTTTTATATTTTTGACATATTTGTAATAAAAAAAGATGCTCAAGATTTATAAGTTTACCGCTAGTGTCACCCCGATAGAATCGAAAAGATACAAGACACTACTTAACTATAACATAATTACTGAGGGGCCGGGCACACTCGCCTTAAATTGTATAGTAGGTCAGTGACCTATTTTCGATCCCCCGTGCCGGCACCGTCAAAACAGTTCTGCAATTTTAAGTGATGATTTTACCACGTGCTCAGCGGAGACGGAAAACATCACAAAAATTATTTCGAGGGCATGTGAAATCCGCCAACGCGCATTGTGCTTCAATGCGTGGCGGACTTCCCGGTTCCAAAACCCTCTCAGAAACGAGAAGAGGCCTGTGCTCAGCAGTGAAACATTTATAGAATTTTAATTCACTACTTATTCACTTCACTAAACTTAATTATAAAATTAATTTTAAAACAGTCTCAAGTTAAGCAGAGTTTAGAAATATACCACCACCAGGTTGAAGGTTGCTGGTTCTGGGACATCACATATGCCCCAGCTCGGTTTGGCCATTATGGTAAATTCTTCGAACTTGACGGCATCAGCCTAAATAATAAAAAATAGTCTTGCAGTGGCTCTTACACTGATGATAACCTTTAAAAGATTTATGAATGTCTTAAATACTAAGATACATAATGGTGTCTAAAAGTACAAAAAAACATTAAACCAGATTTAGTTGCATGACAGTCTGAGCACTCTTTAAATTTAAAAACTGCGTAAGAATTAAGTTACTGTTGTATTGTTTTATACATCAGACAAGATTCCAATTATCAAAATCAAAATTATGTAATTTGTTTCAGGACGTCCTCATACCATGGCATCGTCCTGTTACATTATGTCCACCAACACAAACGCCAAGGTTTCTTTCGGTCGACCAAGAACGGTAAACAGAACTAATGCTTCAGTTCTTATTTAAATTTGAAACACTATAAACACACTTAAATTCTAAAATATTTTTAATATTCACAGAAACGAAACATGGAAAAGCCGTGAAGGATCCCCAGGGTCATCTTCTCTCTCATCGCCGAATGAAACATGCTACTCATTTGTAAGGCGAGCACTACAGCGTCTCGCTGGCCGCCGCTCGTTTTTACCCTCATGGGGAATTAACACACGAGTGGTCCAACGACCTTGCCCACGACCAGAACCTCCGGCAGCTGACTTACCTATCGAACTGAGGCGTCTAGACGAAGCCTTGCCATTTAGACTCGTCTCGCAAACATCTGATGCGTCCACGTTGAAGTCGAGAAGCCTTACTGATATAGCTGACATTGAACGTAGAGCCCTTGTTCGATCCCGGTCTAGTTTACCCAGCCTCGGTGGTGATGAACCTGAACCTCCTCCACCAAAAACCACAGCTCCAGAAGTTAATGAGACAAGGAAGAAACCAAAACTCGTAAAACAAAAGAAATCGATAAATGATGACGACGCAGACGAGGATCTAGACAAGCCCACGGACATGAAGAGTATGGTCGAAGAAATGCCTAATTTTAAAATACACACTCAGCGCTTACAATCAAAGAGGCCTGGTGTAGTTAAGCAGACATCTTTGAATGAGGAACTCATGTCAGCAGAACGGTTAAGAGAAAAAGAGCGATTGAGAAAAAATATTCAAAAACAAGCTTCATTAAACGAAGAGTACCTTTATCGTAGACCTGGAGCCTTAGACTCGATCCGTGATTCAATATTCTCTACATCGGCGACTACGGCTAAAAAGTTTCAGTCGCTAAAAAATGGCCTTACTAGTAAATTCAAAACGTCGACAACGAACATTGATAAAGTGACCGTCTTTGTAAGAATGCTTCAAGGCTGGAAGACTCACGGGCCAGTACCAGAAGTTCCTACCCCGAGTGACAATAACGTGAATAACGAGAAGAACTATCCGGAAAGACGTCATTCAAAAGAAGATGGGTCCGATTCATCAAAAGATAGCAGTCTTCAAAGTGATACTAGTGTGGATTCAGAAGACAGCTTTGCATCAGTTATTTATGTTCCAAAAGCTGACGGATCTGGTGATCCCTTATCGCCTACACCACTTTCTCCCGGGCCTACATCGCCGCGATTAAAAGTATCTTCAGTACCGACTTCTCCCAGAATGAAAAGTTCGCCTGGCCTACCGTCACCTAGAATAAAACAAGCTTTTCCATTAATACGACCACCAGCTTCGCCAAACGCGACGCAAAGTCCTGGAACGGTTAATAAAATTCTAGTGGCACAGTACAGTTTAAAGAACTATTCAACAACGAATACCACAAGTACTTCTGCTTTAAAACCTCAGTCAAAAAGCCAGCCAAATTCACCGCCGAAATCAGAATCAGACGAAACAATTTTAAAGCCAGAACCGCCCCCTCTAATTAATCAAAATATATCTATAGAAGTTTTTGAAGAAGCTGATCCTATACCTCCAATTAAAGAAGAAGAAGAAACACATAGCGATGTTACTAGAGAACTTCTGGCGGAAATTAACAAAGATATAGAAGAAATACATAAGCTGACTGCAGAAACAAATGACTTAAAACCACGCGTAA
The DNA here is from genome assembly GCA_018248195.1 of Archon apollinus. Lineage (NCBI taxonomy): Eukaryota > Metazoa > Arthropoda > Insecta > Lepidoptera > Papilionidae > Archon > Archon apollinus. Next base: position 3,501 of record DWIA01000518.1, read on the forward strand.
TATTACAAGATATTAAGCCCTATCCAAAAATCACTTTGCAAACTGTAGCAGAATTACCAGAAATACCACAATTTAAGCCTAAAGAACCAAGTAAATCTCCTACAAGTGATACACTAGACTCTCGGCTGGCTGACAGAAAAAGAAAAGAGAGGATAAGACAAATAAAAGAAATGCTAAATAAAGGAATTCCTCCTCTTAGTGTTTCCAGACGACCGCCTTTTCCTATAGTGAGAACGAATAAACCTGAACCTATTGCTAAAAGTCATCCAAAATTAATGTCTCTTGAGTTATTTAATCCAGCTACTGATGACATGGATAGCGACTCTAGTGGTGTGTCTTCACCAGACTCAGTAGATAGTGTGATCAGCGTAATTCCAGACGATTTAAGAAAAACAGCTTTAGAAAAAGGTAAATTATTTATTTTTTTCTTTACGGTATTGTTCTCATCAGTTAATACGATGTATGTAAATAATACTTTATAATTACAGATCAGTCAAATCCGGAAACGACAGAGGAGAAGAAAGAAGATGTACCGTCCAATACATCGGATAAGTCTCCCTCGTCATCACCTGCACAAAGTTTAATTGAAGCTACAGCCGAAGTTGCACATTCCTTAGACGAAACCTGTGAAACTGTCATACAATCTAGTCCACGAACAAAAAGAAAACAAATTGATAAAATAGAAAGTTCCGAAGCATTGGCTATTGTGCAAGGTGCTTCAAGCAGCAGTAGCAGTAGTAATTGGAGCCTTAATAAACTGTCACCCGGGGACTTAAGGATATTAGAAGACAGATCGAGATCGCAATCCCACACCAGCTCTAGTGGAAGTTCCTCGAGCTTAGAGCGCCTTTCTCCTGGTCGAAGGTCAAAAGATCGTTCACCTAAACAAGGCAGTACGAGTAATTCTACTTGGAGCTTAAACAGATTGTCTCCAAATCGACTTGATGGGCGATCACTCGATGAAAAGAATCACAGAAGCCCGACAAGGCTACCATATGATTCAGTCTCTATATCAAGTACAGATTCAGAAAAATCAATTTCAAAATCTGAAAGTTTTAATAGAATTCAAGCCAACGAGCCCATGGTGACTTGCAAGTCTGATATGCTAGCAAAAGATGAAGAATGGGTAGTTGATCAACAAGATCGGAATCAACACTTAACAGAATTTGCAGAGAAATTAAGTGAAAAATTGTTACAAGAAATTGATGAATACTCAAAACGTATAAACGAAGATGACTTTGATTTACCAAGTAGCAGTAGCAGTGAGAAAAGTATTTCACTCAGACTTAAGCGAGAAGAAGAAGATAGAAATACACAAAAAATATTAGACGAACTATCAGATAGTTTACAACACATGGAAGAACCTTACGTAAATAAATTAGTCACCGATAAGCACAGTATAAATAAGATAAGCACAAATGAAAAAACAAGATATTTATCATCACTTAGCGATACACACGAGTCAGACATCAATAAACTATTCCCTAAATGTGGTTCCAAAACTAAAAGCAAAAAGAGATCGAAAGATGTTGACCCCATTATTAACAAATATAGAGAATTAAAAAAATCTATAAAAGTGACTAGCGATGAGGACGTATATCTGAATAACTGTGCCAACATTCAATACAATATAACAAAATCAATCATAGACGAGAAATTACCAGATGACACCAAGAATCCGGATGAGGATAGCGCTATTTCATCTAGCAACGGCAACCCCGAAATCACCGTAGAGTCTGGAACTTATGATACTAGTCAGTCTCTCGAAACAGGGTACTCTTTAGAATCAGAAATAAGTGTCGATTCACTGTGCACTAGTACTGACAAAAGATCCTCTTTGAAAGTTGGACAGTCGACTGATTCAAGTGATTTGGATAAAATGGAAATAAGTCCCGAGTCTATAACCTCTCGTTCGAGTGCTAGCACAGCGCCATTAAAATCAGGCTTTTCTATAGAATCCAGCGATACTTCTGCTGGAAGCGACTGGAGTCGAAGAGACAAAACCGGTAGCACAGCTTCTTTGGGATGCGCTAGTTTGGCTTCCTTGCCATCGTGCAGCGAGTGTTCAAAAGAAAGAAAATTGCTAGAAAACCGATCATCCTCTGAAGATACAGCAACAGTTCCGGTTATTCCTCCAAGGGCTGTTCCGCATGCCCCACTGCTCCCATCATTAAGTGACGGATCAGACAGCCTGCCGTCTGAAGGAGGTGCAGTCACATACCATCGTTATTACCACGTTTTCAAAAAAGGTGAACTAGATCAACTGATCGAACAATATGTGGAAAGTCTTCACGTCGTATCGTCGTACTACGATCAGGCAAGTTGGTGCGTGGTAGCGGAAAAAGTTCAAGTGTGGACCATCTAATATGTTTTAGTATAACGAACTTTTCTGCTGGACGTTGCGTGTGCTTATATTTGCAGATGTTTTATGACGTGTTACATTCGGAATCTTCTTAAGCATGAGTAATCAGTTACAGACAATAATTGGCGTTGAAAACTGTGCAGTGTCCACATTCAAGTGACCTTCTTAACTAACTCTTTGAGTGTTTATTGACTTGTGCATTTAAGACGAAATGAAATATTAACTCTATGCAAATTGCCAAAAGCAAAGCTTTTGTTTTTTAACATATATAATAGTCACTCTATACCGATTTAATAGTTGTTACTTCCGTAATCATAATATTGTTCGCCCTGTTGAACTTAGTCCAGTGTGCGACTACATTTTAACGTCGGGCATTTAGTATTCAGTGCGATAATAGAACTCGCATGAAATGAAAACTAAGAGCTTTAAATAGAGAAAAATTTAATATAATATATTGTATACTTCAGTGGCTCAAAATATTGTAAGCTATCATAGCTTATTTACTATACTGTCTATCATTCATGTAATAACATACAATTTTATTGTACATTTTCGTGACCGACTTATACCGTTATCCAAAACCAAAATATTAACGGTATGTTATAATCTCTTTAAAATTATTAAAATAGTAATGATTCTATGACAATAACAAGTATAGAAATGATGTCACTAAATTCTTCTAGGTTATAAAAGTAATATTTCTCATTTAAAAAATAAACCTATTGACACAAGTTAGGACTTATTATATAAATTATTCGGTTTTGGAAACTGGTATAAGGTAAGATTATTTACGTTCGAACTTATCGTAATTAACCGTATATGTTTCAGTATTAAAATCTAATATGAGCTGGCCTCCTTTCATATTTCGGTTATGTATAAATTTTGTATGAGTCCACGGTATGTTATTTCACTTAACTTTACCGCTTAAATTCATACTAAAGGACCATTTAGTAAGGTTAGACGATTTAGTCATCGTAGTGCATAGCGAAAGTTCCCCTTGCCTATTTGTAATATACTTGAAGAGTACAAATACATACATACAAATCAACTTGTTCAATACTCAATGTACTTTGTACTGTATGTCCTCTACGAAAAACTATGCTGAAGTGCGTTCAGACTCATAATTACGTATTTCCAAAAGCGCAAAAATATACCAAATAAGTTAAAATAGTTCTTTTTTTTCTTATATCCCTTATTTGCCATTTAGAACGTCATCTAACGGGAGTTGAAAAATCGATGTTAAATTTACTTTAAAAAACATAAGTTATTACGAAAATAATAAATAACCTAGATAAATTAATGAAACTATCGAAAATTATTAGACTGGAATTGTACTGAAGACTTATGTGACTGTTTGCTATGATGCTTTCTTTTTATAAAATAAATATTAGACCAATTAATGCAATATATTTCGTATTTATTTAACGCCCGCATTTCATATTTGTGTGAAGAAGAGTTGGATTTATTTGACAATAAGAGAATGTTTAATGTAATTTAATAATAATTTTTATTTTGTGTACGCTGTACTCGCGATTTTGTTCGTTTCAATTCCAAATTTTATCCTAACCACTAAAATCTAATCTAATATCTGTACATTTATCAATTATATATATATTAAGAGAAATCACAATAAAACGAAGGCTAGGTTAACATCAAGATAACTTTCTATAATCTGTGCACGTTTCATATCAATAGCTTTAGTGGACAAAAGGTAGATCAAGCAATTTCTTTGTTTTGTGAAATACTCCTTAATACTTTAAGCGATTCAAAATTTACAAATATGCAAGTTATCCTATGTTTTTTTTTGGTTAAACAGTTGCAAAACCACACTTGCTGCTTGTCAAACAAATTCAGTACAGTTCTGGTTTCTGTAAGTGTCATTGATCCATCACATATGTATGTATGACAGTATCAAAAAAAACAAAATTGGCAAAATTGCTTCCGCGGTAAATAAATTATATCTATATTAAAGACAAAACCAAAAGTATTCATTATCATTGTAAATATTCGCTATAAGTACTATATATAAAAGCTATTAGAAATTAATTATGTTATCAAAAAAAATCAGTGAGATTAAATTAATATATTAGAATATAGAGTGGAACACACTGTACATTTAATATGTAAAAATGAATCTCAAATTAAAGATTGTATTAAATGTACAGAGAATGCGTAGTTCTTGCGTTGTCATTAGAAACTATGCAATTAGTTATATACTACTGGAATCGTAGAGAATAGGAACAAAACAATATATGAAATGCACAACCGTTACCATATTAATTTATAACTATGTGTAAGTCTTCAATATTAGTACAGTAACATCGATTAAATATGTTGCATTTGCAGTTTAGTAAATCAGAAACATTGATAAGAACATATTTCACATATATGTCCGGTTGGAAGGACCAATAACGGAAATCTAGATTTTACTAAACTGCTCTTGCTGTAGTTCTGCGATATACATAAATTTAATTCATCATACGCTAATGTCTAATGATTTTAATATTATCATATTAAGTTCTAATATTTTAAAATAAGCCCTAAGGGTATAATCTTAATTTTATCGAATGTTGTGAAGTTTTTGAGGCATATCAGTGCTGTTTAAGTATAGGTGAATATAATTTTCCTATTTTTGTACATCTTAATTTATTTTGAATTTTTCGTACAGGGTGTCAAAACAAAATAACGATTTAAAATTCCAATGAGAAACTGCACGTAGAGAAATTAAAAGTCATAGATATTATTCTCCAAGTGACCAAATTACCTACTGGTATATACGTATTTATTACATGCTAATTAATATTTATTTACCGGGTACGAAACATCCATGAGCTGTCCGTAATATACGGTAAACTTTATCAGTCTATGCTACTCCTACATTTCCGTTCCTGGACATGCCCTTTATCTCTTGTGTATATATGTATACATAAATATTTACATACATTTTATATTGCTGAGCATTTCACGTTGGCTTATCTGTGATATATTGTAGAAAATTTGGCACAAGCCCGTAATATTTTCAATGTAATTTTTAAATCACATTTTATTTAACGTTTCAATAAACAAATAGAAACTATTGACAGGTTAAGTCTTTTCAAAAGTATAAGCTCAAAAACATTATTTTAACAGGTTTTTTTCTGGGCTGGACGGCATAAAGTGTATAATTGGATTTAATTTATACTTTTTTTTAATAATTACACGCTTACTTCATCGCACTGGTAAGAAATAAAATATGAAATAAAAGATCATCTTTCGTGTCACGTACCTACAATCAATGTCGAATACTTAAGCTATTAATTCCCAGTTTTTATGACACATTGTAATACAAATCGCTCCCAATTCAACCGAAAATGTTAATGACAAAATACCGTAAATAAGTTATAAGCTTGTATCGTACTGTACCTAAATATTATATTAGGTGACAACCTTCACAATAAAAGGAAGACTTCAAAAACGGAATTGTTTCATTTGTAAATTCACACTTGTAAATATATCCTTTGACTTGACTTGAGACTTTGTATATATTAAAGAAATAAAACGTAGTACTTATAACGTAGTACGTGGTAGCATGAGCTAGGCTAGTCGCTTGTTTCAAATTCAAAGTATGCGAGTGACCTGGGTTCGATTCTCATTGGCGGCACCACTAAAAATATTAATTACTATTTTAACTACTGATGTGAGGAAACCTGCACTGCATGCAAAATATTTCAAGAACATGTAAAGTCTGCCAACCTACACCGAAGCAGCGTAGCAGACTTACCGGCACCAAAATCTTCTCAGAAATGAGAGGAAGCCTCAGCTGTGGGCCTGTATAGTGTATAGGCCTGTAGATTCGAGTTTCATCGTTCGTCGTTTGTAATCGTTTTGAACTCTTAGTTATAAAGGTACGATAGAATCCGCAAAATAAGTTTCCTTTGTCGTTAACGGTACGCCTCGTAGTAAATCAGTATTTAAAACTGCAGAACCATTTTAGAGGTGCCGGTACCGGAGATCAAACTCAGGTCCCTCGCGTCCTATGAACTTTATGGCAAGCGCCCGACCCCTGAGGTACCACAGTTCGATTCTGCATATCTTAGATATATTTTTCTATTTAATATTAGGACAACATGTAAACTCCGTATGTGGGTTGCACTGTAATAGAATAGCTGCCTGTTTCTGGCTCCTAAATTGCGCAGAATTATGAATAAAATTAGTAATTTTTATATTAATTAAACATTTTTAAAGTAACTAAATATTTGAGAGCTTCACATGTTCTTTCTTTTCTCTTGTGCTTTGTTTACGTACGATTATCATCATTTGACGACCATGTGGCCTAGTTGTAAGAGAAACTGACTTCTACGCCGCATACGCTACATTCTTCGAATACCAATATTTGTCCCAAAACGCAAATTGTTGGTTACTGGATTGGTTGTATCGTGATTGTCTCCGTGTTTCGGATACTAATTTTTACTGGTGGCAGGATTCCTATGCAGGGATCCGACTAGGTAGGTATCAATCCAGGGCCAGTTATTCTACCGTAAACCACTGTAAACATTACTGTTT
>DWIA01000519.1:0-10402 GCA_018248195.1 Archon apollinus
CTACAATACTACTACGAGGCAATACACACCATGGAATGGAGAACACGACACGCTTACCTCACAACGAGGCATTATCGAGCTGATGGATAAATAATTATTATTTTCGTGATGATGTTATCCATAACAGTCAAAAAAATATCAATCAGAATGGCAATATACTATACTATATATAGATATTATATCTTAGCGTTATTTATATATTACATAAATAAAGGATAGTTAAGATATTGAACCTCGCCTTTTGTTGTCTGGATTACCTATACTAAGAAACAAAGTCATTTTTTTAATCGACTTCAAAAATGATCATTTTCTGAGTTGTACTGCATTTTTTTTATAACTAATATACATGGATCCCCGGCATTTATGAACAGCTTTTTCTTTATATATATTATATTGAACCGTAGTCCAATAAAAAATTTTGATGAACATCTGATGACATTGGGCATATTGCTCAAAATCTATCTTAGATTATAATAACATATCTTATTTTTCAGATTGTTATACTGGACCTACACTAGTTCTAGTATAAATGAATGCTGATTTGTAAACTTTCATCTTTATTTCAATTAGTATGACACAGAACTAGACAACATTACGGATCTGATAAAGAAATAATAAATTAAGTAGGAATTTGGTAAATGTGTATTACAAATGCCCAGTTACAATTAATGTCACCAGATTTTATACATATTATAACGGGACACTATGAACGAAGTAATCGAAACGCTTCAGTAAAAAAAAAATGTATTGACAAAAATCAAAATACAAATAGTTAACATTAAGAACAGTCGAAGATTATATAAAAGGAATTGGTCGGTTGGCGCAGTAGCTAAGCGATAGCCTTCTGCGCAATAGTTCGATTCCCGGGACTAATTATTACGCTTACTTATAACTGTCCCAAGTTTGAGTATTTGTACATGTGAAATTGATGACTGTAAAACACATATCTTCACTTATGTTATTCTTATGGGAAAAAACATATTTAAATATGTATCTTTAGAATAGCTAACATGAGAAAATCCTAATACTCTATATCTTAAGTCAATTAATGCAGTACGTCTGGAACTAAGAAATATCTGGACAGTCCTGCATTATCGGGATTGTTTGGCAATACTAATCACAACAGAAGAATTCACCGCATGTGTCCATCCAGTGACCAGATGGCCAAACGAAATCAATTAAAGAAACCAGATTTCACACCGTGGCCAACGTTGATGGTATGATAATTTCTGTAATGGCGGAAGACGATGCGATTAATTTTACGGTAACGACTCGAGTCAAGTTGAAACTGTAGATTGCTTTCGTTTTAGGATCATATATTAATACTAGTGGAATATTGGGCTATGAACGGGCTGTGTTTAAAAATTCTTGAATAAAATAACATGTCATTTACTAATTCAGAAATTAGTAAATTTCTATTTACTAATTTCCCAGGCGTTACTTTGCGGAAATCCATTCTAACAAAAGAAGTAAAATTATTTTGCTAAGATCCGCGAGTTAAACATAGAAATGTTGTATATTACCTAGTTTTTGTAGAGCACCGCCCACCCTCTCTCAATAGCGTGCACAAGCAAACTAACACCGCCACCAGGAGCCACCACCATCCGGTGGTGGCTTCTGGTGGCGGTGTATTAATTTTGCTTCTTTTGATAGTCTTTCTAAATCAACTATTGATCTATGATCTTAAATAAATTTATTATATAGCGTGGATTTGCTGTAATTGTCGACCGATAAATAGCAGGCAGATTGGCAACCAGACGCCTGGCACCTTAGACGTTATACATGCTTACGTCGATTACTATCGTTCTACGTATCTCAACTTATATTCAAATAATTTAATTTAACAATAATATTACAGTATATACAAACATATATTTTTATTAAATTAAATTACATTCGGAGATTTCATTCCGTTTAATTTCATTTACGTGTTGCAGGCGAATTGCAGCGCCCGCGGTAACGGTGTTTTTTAAAATTAAATTAAACGCGACAAAATCCTTCAATGTTACTTTATTTAATGTATAGTATTCGCATTAATATAATAAATCAACATAATTTTAGATATAGTTAGTAAAGGGTGAACATTAACTTGTTCTCAATGTCCACTAGTAAAGTTCAATAAAAAGAATTCAAAAGAATAGTTTCTCAGGTGTGGCGATGAAATACCGCTAGAAATACAACGAAGTCTCACCATAAGGGCTTCTATGGTCCTGTAGGCGTGGAACTTTGAAACGTAACACCTAGTATCAAGTGTTTTTATTTAAGTTATCTAAAAAACTTCAGTCAATAAAGATATTGGTCTATGACCGATGAATGATCACCGATGTGCGTTTTGTTCTGTTTCTCTGATTTCTGTCTGATTTCTGAAAAATGTATGCACCAAATTTTTATTTAACTTTTGTGTGAAGTCCACCAATCCGTATTGGAGCGGCGTTTTTCTTGACTCTAAAATCTTCTGAGAAATGAGAGGGGGCCTATACCAGTGGGGTACTTATAGACTTATACTATTAATCACATTTAAAAAAATTAGGCTAGTGACCATCTATGTATATTTATAATAAACTTTCTGCTAATTCTTCAAGTTTCCATATTAAACATAAACTTCATTAGTAGTATTGGAAACTATTTCACTTGAAACATATTAGATTCTACAGACGCAAATATTGATCCAGTTGTTGTGTTTAAGAGAGTTATTAGTGCTTTTGATTAAATCTAAAGTTGTATTAATAAATAATGACGAAGCTCAGCTTAATAATGTATTCAATACTCATGAAACAATAATAATGATGATTGGTAATTAATGTAATGTGAAAAAAATATAAAAGACAAAAATAGTTAAGTTTTTGTATTCAAGGTACGAGTTTGGTGGATTATTGAACCCAGAGGACGATGTCTCTCTCCCAGTTTGGATTGTGATAATGCACAGATATGAAAAGGTTGAGTGTCGGAGTTGTCATCTGCAAGCACACAATGTCACTATATAATGTCGCGAAAAGAATTGAAGACTATGGAAAGCTCCGGCTCCTGGAAACTTTTGTTGCTGACACTAATTAAAGCATCTTTTTTAAGTCCTTATAAAAAATAAATTTCAAAAACTGATGTCTTCAAATTAAGTGTATAAGAATGCTGTAATGAAAATACTAGCTCTTCATGAACTCAAACGAAAAACCGAAAAATTCTAACGTTTTTTTAATTAAACGTTTAAAAAAATCACATTGTACTTTATTGCATCTTTAAGTCTGGTTAAATTCTGCTTAAACATTAGCTTAATCTGCTTTTACTGGTGGTAGGATTCTTATGCAGAATTCCTTTTAGTTAGGTAGGCAGGGCCAGTTATTCTGCCGTGTATCAGTGTGCAAACACTACTGTGTTTTGGTTTGAAGGGCACCGATAGTTAGTGTAATATCCGGACATATGAAACATAAGCACTGAAGTCTTAGGTTGATGAGTACGTTGTGGTACTATACAGAGATGTTCTATTTGACACAATATTTGTTTTTTGGGCAAAGGTTGCGCTTATTATCTGATGAACGATTTCCTCGTATCGTCACTTTCTTCCATATAGAAGCATTAGCGCTTCATAATCATCATCTTCGTCAACAGCATCATCACCTGCCTCTTTACATTACACTGCTGGACATTCACCTTTCCCGTATGAAGAGGTTTTCGTTAGTAGATTTTAATGTGATAATTTTAGTTGGATAAGCGATCGCAGTATCAGACACCTCGCACCACAGGAATAGAATAGAATAGATTTTTTTTATTCAATATAGATTATTTACATAATACTTATTGAACGTTATTTTTTAAGCTACACTGGTTCGCAAAAGGAAATGCCGCTGCCGTGGAAAGAACCAGCAAGAATCCCAGCGGGATTTTTTTTGTCATTTTTAAATACAATGTAATGTACATTAACACTAGTATTATCAATATATAAATGTAGAAATAGCTTGGCAGTGATCACCTCATTCCATTCATTATCATCATGTATGTATTCTTTTATATTATAATAACCCTTTTTAAAAAGTCTTCTTTTTACAAACACTTTGAACTTTTTGACTGAAAAACCTCGTACACTATCTAAGATTTTATTGTAAAAACGTATACATTGCTCCATGAAAGAGTTACTGACTCTGTGAAGTCGAGTCACTGGCATTATCAATTTGTGTTTGTTCCTGGTATTGACATTATGAACATCACACACACACAGGCGCTGCTGCATTAGTCCGTAAATTTAAGTGCGATATATTTTTGTTAAATAATCCGAACTCATCAGATTGTCTTCGTATGTCCCTAAGTCGATTTTATGACACCCGCACTTCGAGATGTGGTTATAAATTTTTGGCAGATGCTGAGCCGTAAGGAAAAGTTAACTCGCTACATCGGGTGGTCATATTTGGGGAAGACGCCTCCTCCTACCAGTTACAACTTCTTAATGTATTATGCATAGAAGAAACTTTTATAGTACGATGCAGGATGTACAAGCTATCTCTTAAGCTTCTAAAATGGATACATCGTAACCGTCACGGATTCTCTTACTCGGCTTTTCATATTTTCATATATACAAAATATTTTAAGTTTACACTATGGGCATTGTAATCAAAAACCAAAGTCACATGATGTTACACACAATGAGTAATTAAAGTCTGCAAAAAAGCTTCTTACCTTACGTACTTATAACCTATTATTATGTACTCTAGAATACAGAAATTTAATGAGTCCAGATTTTATGACACATGTTTTTCCATTAACACTCATCTGCAATCTAATGTATTATAAAATTGGATGCGACTTTTAAAATTAATAAATTAAAATATTAAAACTTGCAGAGACAAATCCATTAACAATATTACACTCACAACACATCGACCAGTATTCAGTCAAGAATAATTACACGTGATATCGACTTATGGTTGTCAAACATATAACATACTTAGAATAATTAGCATTAAACTGATCTGTTAATTGATCTTTGGCTGATCTATACAAATAATTAAAATTGAAATGTCTGTTTGTCATGTCTAAATAGCTAAGCATTTTACGATTTGCATATGTAAAATTTGTGTCTGTCTGTCTTTCTGTTTGTTCCGGCTAATCTCCTAAACGGCTGGACAGATTTTGATAGGACTTTCAGTGACAGATAGATGATGTTATTAGGATTATCTTAGGCTACTTTCATTTTAGTAAAAACGATGTAAGGTTCCGTGGAAAAATATTAAATTCCTTGAAATTGTGAACTAAGATACTTAAGATCTAAGATCTTATATATATTTATAACTATATATATCATAACATATTCTTTACTAAACATAAAAAAATCAATAATTTCTAAATGTTAATTTACGCCGAGCGAAGCGGACAGGAAACAGCTAGTATTTAGTCAATACTTGTTCTCACGACTTTTGGATTTCTTCAGACATATAATCCTCTCATAAGAAGAAAGAATATGCAGTATTCACTGTGCTTAACAGATTGATTGACTGGCGCTCATAGCATCAGACACCTCGCATCTTAGACGATGCTGCTATCGGTCCGTAACACTAACTATCAGTGCCATTCAGACCGCAACAGTTATGTTTAAGCACACTAGTACATCACGGTAGAATAAGTTGCACTGCGTTATTGCCTACCTAGAGAGATTCCAGTACATTTGTGTATGCTGTGTATTCTGACATTTATCGAGATGGTTATTCCGCTTTCATAACAACGACGACATGAGGAATGTCAGTAGATTTTCTTATGTTGCCAAAGGATGAAGTAAATATGAAAATTGTTTCTAATAATAGTAAAAAATATCTATTTATCATCACTAATAACTATAATATATGACTGTAGCTTGATGTCAAAATTTTATTAAGCAAATTAATTTATACACACAATAGAATAGTTTATAATACTAAAACAGAAACAGGGCGGCTATATTAATTTATGAAACCCATAAATTATATGATTCAAGCAGGATCGTTGTTGTAAAATAATATACTAGCAAACAGGGACTCTCAAATGAAAGGCAATGAAATTTTATAGAAAATTAAAAGCAAAAAGATTATATTATATAATTCTCTTAAAGCACTTATAAAGCTCTCAGTGCCCTTCAAACCAAATCACAGTAGTGTTTGCTAGTTCGTCTAGTTACATTGTAGTATGTTGTTACTGTTATTGTATTAATATAAAAGATGTCTGTCGAGTCTATCCATTAATAAGCTGTCTATCTATAGAGTGACTTGTTCCTTTTGGGGTCATAATGAATCAAATGTAATATTTGTCATTCTATAAGGAAGAATATACTACAGTTTCTTTCGTAATTTAGTTTACTTAGTGTACTGCTGTTTAGCAGCCATTTGAACTTTCTATAAGTCGTCAGCCATCAAATGAATTATTCGATTATATAGTATTCGATGTGACCTTACTGTTGAAAAGTATAAACGTTGAAGTATGAAAACTCTATTTTATAAATCATTTATTAATGGATTTTTCTTAATCCATTATCTACGACCTACATCTGCTGAGGAAATAAAAAAGAACAAGATTTTTTATTGAATTTAAATGCAGAGCTGACTTATTGGGTGAAAATATTCTCGAAGGAAAGCAACACGTTTTCGTTATGAACGCATTTTTAATTTTAAAAACCACAAGCTCTTGTAATATGTCTATTTACTAAACGTAAGAAAGTATTTTATCTTTAAACGGACGGTAATGTTAATGTATGCTCTATGAATTGCATACATAGAGTATCCAGTACAAAATAAGTAATGTTTTCATGCCCATCTATACGTTGTATTCTATAAGTGTTTAACTTACAGAAAAAACAAAAAGCGTTAACGCCCTAAGAAGTGCCAAGGTGAAGACATTTGGATTAAATAAAATAGAACTATCGGGCAATGACTTTTGATTGCCCGATTGATTGTAAACTACTATACTCTAAATATATAAGTAAATACTATTATTCCATTCTTTTTGTCGCATAATTCTCCTATTTCTAAATAAAAAGCGTTGTGGTATGTATACATTTGCTTATGATGTAATTTGTGAAGAGAACGTTAAAAGAGTCGTCAATCATTTAGTAGATTTTTCGATATCATTACATACGAACCTGCTGCGGGGGAGTGACCATATCATGGGGTCCCATGGACCCATGGGTGCCGTAAGAGTCGACTAAGGGAAATGGAAAATTTCATGGCTTCCGATAGTGGTAGAAGAAATACCTTGTGAAATGCGAAAGGTTACGGGCAGCAATGTCTAAGGTGCGAGGCGTTTGGTATTGCCATCATCAATCCGCCTGCCCAGCGTGGTAATTATTGCGAATTCTCTTTTCTTTGCAATGGCCGATATCCAGTAGAAAAATAATAACATCCTGAAAAAAAGAAAAAGACAAAAATAACTTGTAAATCTTTATATAATCTACTGTGCCGAAAATCTGTCCAAGATGGCCACCAATCCTTTGCCAAGCGTAAAAATTGTATCATTCCTTCATTCCTCTTATGAGAAATGGTGAAGCACTTATGGAAGATCGCCTAATGAAAATATCACTAACGTTGATAATGGAAATACTGGTATAATTAGTGGTTGATTAACTCTTGTCCAATTAAAAGCCATACTATTCTTATCTATACACAAGAGACTTTTTTTATTATAGATCTATTCTGTCACGAGGATCAATAAAAAAGTATCTTGTACTAATCTCCTTTATTTATAAAAATTTTATTATATTATATGAGACGTTAATAATTAAAATAAAATTTATATAACTATAAATTTATGAAGTTTATCGCGTTTATTTTACACTATTTATTTCCCGACGACATCCTGTTGATACTAGGTCCGCGTATTGTAGCTTGGACAATTCTGCAATTCTGGTGTAAAGAAGTCCTCGATAAAAGCTACATATTACTCTGGAGTAACTGTAATCGCGCGACCTCTGCTGTCCTCAAAAAATAAGGGCCTATGATGTCCACTCGCTGACATACCGGCTCAAATTAACACTTGAGAGGTATGTAAAAGCTTCTGATGTTAAGTCGTATCGGTCTGGCAAAACCGTGTGTGGTAACGTAAGAAATTCTGCCACCCAATTTCATACCGTGGGCGTTGTAAGAGCCGGCTGAGAGAAATTGCTGAAAAATGTCACAGCTTGCGAAAGGGGTCCTAATAGCCATCTCGAAATTTATCAGACCGAAAATACACGGATCAGTAACGGGCTGCAGCGTCTAAGATCAGAGGTGTCTAGTACTACGATCACCGATCTGTCTGCTTGCGAGGTGATTTGAGGAAATCCTCAATTCTAGGGAGAAGTCTATTAAAATATTGAAAAAGAGAAATATTAGGAGTGCGTTAATTATTTGGATTACAACTACCAGGGTTCTACATGTATGAAAGGCACTTTCAGATGCAGAGCATAGCAGCATAGTTTGAAGTACTCGTATATATGGTAGTGACGTCATCTAGGCTAATTTTCGACACTGCGTCAACTTCCAGATACTGTCTGAAGCTTTAAGTAGGACTTCAATACCCAATGCTCCACCATCTACGCTGCTTATTCTTTTAATTTTATTTTTTTAAATCTCTGCCATAAGTTTCAAACTACACCCGAAATTGGGGTTGAAGGTTAAAGTTTACCCTTAAGGCAATAACTCTCCGGTACAAATACTTTTTTGGTTATAGAAGGGCAAACGAGCAAGCGGCTCACCTGATGGTAAGTGATCATCGCCGCCCTTGATCATCCGCAATATCAGAGGAAGTGCAGGTGCGTGCCGGCCTTTGAGAAAGGAGTAGGCTGTTTTCATGAAGGTCTTTAAGTTGTAACAGCCCGGAAACACCGCTGGCGGCAACAGATTTCACAGGGTGTTTGTGCGAGGCAAAAATTGCGAGAAAAGCGCACAGTGGTGGAATCTCAACCACCGAGGTGGTGTGGATGGATTTTCTTGCTTTGCCGCAATTGACGGTGGCGAAATTCAGACGCTGGAATTAATCCGAATAATTCCTCGGAACACTCCCCATGGTAAAGGCGATAAAATTTGCAAAGGGACGCAACGTCTCTTCGCAAGACCAGTGGGTCAAGCCGATCAGAAAGAACGTTGTTGTCAACGATTCGAGCCGATCTTTGTTGTATTCCATAAAACATTTCAACAAAACCGTGTCATATTATCACCGACGTATCTTCAACGTCGTTGGGAACCCGTGCTGGGCGACATCACTCGAACCACGCAGAATCCAGGAGAGTACCAGACTGCTACTAGCTCAAAACTGTGCGGGCATTACCCACGACCTTTTCTTTTTTAATAAACTATTTTTCTGTTCTGATAAAGGGTACTTTCCTTTTTAGGGTTCCGTAGTCAACAAGGAATCCTTGTGGTTTCGCCATGTCCATCTGTCCGTACGCGGCTTAGCTCAGAGACTCCCAGTGCTAGAAAGCTGTAATTTGGCATAGGTCTTAATTACGCCGGTAGAGTAGTAAAATAAAATCTTGGAAAAAGTTTCTTAGTGTACTTCTAGATGTATATTAGTATATAGTATATTAACATACATAACGAAGATAAAAAAAAAAACTATCGCAGCTAAGTAGGCTTTAGAAGTTAACGAGTAATACTCGACCAACTTATTGTATAAGTTCTTCATCAACTTATTGTACTTGAGGTCTTAATGAATTTCTTTGCATGTTAACGTTCACGTGCAGATTTCTTTCAATTTACTTCAACGCCAAACGCGTGATAAATCAGTACATATAAATGCATCTAATTATTTTAGTGGTGCTGGCACTATGCGATCCCTGGTCTCTCGTGTACTATGAAATTGTATTAAGATCAGTTTCCTTACGTATCACGTCCTCTGAGGTATGTAAATGTACAATATAATACATCTTCAATACTGAATATGAAAAACACCATTGGTTCTTTATACTTTTAATAGTTTAGGGTTAGATTAACGAATATTATTAAAATTGCCATACTTAGAATTCAGTAATTTCGATTTATTTTCTGTCACAAAGGTAACAACTATAAGCGCTTTCAGAAGAAAATAATTTATAATATCAGTAGAAATTTTGTGTTGCGGCTCTAAAACGTATATGCGATATGGTTTATTTAATTTTTATTCTACTTATAAAGTAGGCCACATAAGGAGTGAAGTGTGATTGAAAAACGGTGTGAAATATTAATAACTCCATATTTAATTTAAAATATTGTATGCGTTTCACTGAGCATTTAAGTCGTAGTTATTTAAAAAAATATTTTCATTATTTTAAGCTCGTGAACTTTTAAACGTATACCGTATATTTTTTTGTAATAATTATATAAATAAGCCAATATTTCACTATAAAAGAAAAAAAAAATAGTGGTGGTAGGATTCCTATGCTGGGGACGTCTGCCACCTCAGTCCACCCGTGCCCATGGGTGCGGTAAGGCCCGCG
>DWIA01000520.1:0-10401 GCA_018248195.1 Archon apollinus
CTCAGGGTGACGGGCGCAGTGTGGTGTCACACAGAAACATACTGGGTGACACAACATCTGTTCTGGGCAGACGTTTTACTTACCATCAGGTGAACGTGTTGCTCGTTTCGTCACTTATTCAATAAAAAAAAACCGATAACTAGAATAAACCAAAAATATATAATAATGAAAAATAGAACAAGTATTTCACTATTTAGAAAACTTTATTTTAACTAACCTAGTTAAATGGGTGGTAGGATATAATGCAGAAATTCGTGTAGGTAAACAATAGTGGGCAAAGTCTGTGTTTCAGTTTGAAGGATACTGATAGCAAGTGTAATTACTAAGCATATAAGACTTCGGGCTACGGGATAAAATACGATGTCCTCCTAGTGGATTTCCACCTAGGCGACAACATAGGCGTAGCAACGATATTTTCCGAAGGGGAACCAATTTTTAACCAAAAATTTCCTTTCATGTCATCCTGTGTTTTGTATGTGAACAATTAATACAACATTAAATTAATATTCTAGGGTGGGCCAGGCCCACCTCATCGTTCGTTGATCGTTACCCTAGTGGTTAAAAGACTTATTACTCGATTTACAAATCTCTGTGTGGCAGGTTAGGGTCCGCCATTCGCATTAAATTGAGTCTCATTAGTTAAGTCTACTTGGTCTCGTTAACAGAAATCGTAGTAACGTTGTTTTTTAATGTTTGCGGGCTTCAATTTAAGGAACGAAGCATCTTTAAATATGTGACACCTAAATTATACTGATTATAACGTGGAGCAGCCTAGTACAAGCGTAGCAATTATTAC
The DNA here is from genome assembly GCA_018248195.1 of Archon apollinus. NCBI lineage: Eukaryota > Metazoa > Arthropoda > Insecta > Lepidoptera > Papilionidae > Archon > Archon apollinus. The sequence continues at coordinate 797 of DWIA01000520.1, forward strand.
TAAGCCTTCGTACATTGGAGCGTATATGCCAGCAAAGGTACTCTGAAGTTTCATGCTTTTGTTAGTTCAGTTGGATCTGTTATATCTATTAGTCACTCTCACGGGGCGCAACATAAGTTGGTTCCACAATTTATCATTACATAATGTTTTCTCATTTGTATTCCGCCACCGTACAGTACCTTGATATTAAGAACCGTGTAATGTTGGTAAATATAAGTACAGCGTCGTATTCACCAGCTTTATTGTGTTATAATATTAACGTAAATAGAGTCAAAACATGTTTGGAATGAATATAACCTTTTTTTAAGTAAAAAAAATCCTAATATCTAATATGAATATTTTTATATTAATATTATTTACGCAGGTGAAACCGTGAGGCATAGCTAGTTTTCATATAATTTGACTAATGACAGCTTTCTTTAAACTGGAACAGTAGTGCTGGCTGGCTACTACTACTTGGCAACAGAATGACTTACACTGTGGTGGTACACTACCAAGACGGACTCCTGCGTAAAAGTATTATCACCAGTATTGCACCTACTGTATCAATTATAGCACTGCGCGTTATACATGAAACTTTACAGAAAAATGTCCCAATCTTTATTATTGTTCACCTTCCTCGTTATGTTTAAAGATTTTCCTTCAGAGCTTTTCTCGTATGACTTGTTGGAGATTTCGCATAGTTTCGCTTAATTCTGATTTTCTCAGAAAATGTGCATTGTCGTTGGCAAGAATATAAATAATAATGCAACGAAATATTTAATAAAACTATATATTTACGGAATTTATCGTGTTTATTTTATGCTATTTATTTCCTGATGTTTCGAGTTCATTACAGCACCCATGGTCACTGGGGAACTGAGTTGTCAGACGTCCCAATGTCACAGTTAATCCGGTGTACCTTTAGCTTTTAATTATTTGTTTTGGTCCGATCTACGCAGTGGGAGCTAACAGTGTCTTGAAGTCTTGCAGTGGTGTTCTTGGCTTTGGATTTAGTATTAATTTAATTTAGTATACATTTAGGATTCCAAGCAAGTGGTAGAACCCAGTCATCTTCTCTATTGAAATTAGGACTTTGTTTTAATTTCAATAGCCTCGCGAATCATCCAGGATAGGAATCGATGTTCTTTTGCAAGGATTTGTGGTCTATCAAATCTGATGTAATGGTTGGGGCGATCCTGAACGTGGTCACAGACTGCAGACTTCCCAGACAGCCGGTCACAGTCGAGCGTATACCTGCTATAAGAAGAAGGCACGAACATTTATTCATGGACGCCATTAAATATTCCGTGTTAAAAATATTAGTAGGATATTTTAATTGGCTTTGCTGCTTTATTTTTTCCTCTTACAGTTTAAAATATTTTTGCAACATAATTGGCACGAGTGCTTTATTTTAACTTAAGCACAAATAAATACCTTAGTTAAACTTTGTTAGTTGTAGAATTCCTGTGTAGGAGAATGCCTAGGTAGATAACACCGCAGTGCCAGTTATTGAACCGTCTAAAAGTGGTCTGTGTTCCATTTCGATGGGATTAGCTAGTGTAATTACTAGGTATAACACGCGACTTGAAAGACAGTGCTTGAGTTTTATATGCCCTAACATCAGGTGTTGTTTTGCCACCAAGGAACGCTTTTCATGACTTGATGTCAAATAATCTTTATTGTATATACAAGAAATTTGTTCAACAGTAATCGCCTGGCAGATATTAGTACCTGACGCCCCTGTGCGCTTTAGGCTGCTCCTCACCGATCTAGATGTTTAAGGTTTGGACAATTTTTATAGCATTTTTCTCTTAGTGAACTTTAACTACATACACGGGACATGATAACTTGATGAAATATTTTACAACATAGCACCTAGAACAAAATAACACTTACAAAGCTATAGCCCCGTTTCATCTTGTTTTTCGATAAACTTTATCTAAAGATTATAAACGTCTTCTGATTATAAACAGAAGATGTCACAACGTTTGATATTGTGTATGAAAATACATTTGTCTTAGAAAACATCGCTATTTTTTAAAAATTCTCATAGTAATAAATTCATTACGACACTTATAATTAACAAAACGACTAATCATTCTATAATTGTTTTCTAATTTCAAATATTTTCTAAAGTATACGTTTACCTTCTACCCACCTAAGTACCCACCTTCTGCTCAGTGTATGTAGAAAATTAAATTAAATAATTAAGTGTGCCACAGAGATCTCAGTTACTTTAAAATTTCTTTTTCTCTGATCAAGGGAACAGAAAAATTCTGTGATTATTTATATGCTATACAGAGCTCTGCAAATGAGCAGAATGCACAATGTTTTATTTATGTCTGAGGCAATCACTAATGTGGAAATATTTGAATGGCCTTCTGTAGAAGCTTTAAAGTGGAAGTAGGTTTCCCATTTTTTACTATTTATGTTTAACCAAGGTGTCTATAAAAAAAATTGGTTTTTATGCGTTAGTATAATAACATAAAACGAGCAGGTCTTATTTTATGACACTATCTCATATGATACTGGCGACTGGGTGGCCTACTAGTTATAGTACGTTTTAACAGTTATAGAGCCAAGCAACAGCCCTTGCTGTTGCTATTCATGCGATCCGAACTGGAAAGTACCATGACCTCACAGATTACCGATGTGAAATGGAAGTCTGATACTTATGCGTATCATCTACTGAGTGAAGGTAACCGGAGAAAGCAAACATGGTAGCACCGCTAAAGAATCTATCCCAAGGAGATATCGATCATGCGGGGAGATCTGTCTGTGACTTTGCCTTGGCATATGACCTAACATAGTAACCAATGCCCACGCGGATTCCAGATGTGGAGGACCATACACCTTCCTTCTTCTGACCTCTCATCCGGACAGCTATGGATCCGGCTATGGACAGTACAGGACAAGGTATTTTACTGGTTATCACCAGTCCTGGCGTCCTGCATAGGAATCCGGTGGGATGAGGTTTAGGTAGGAGGAATCCGTCTAGGAAGGTACCACCGCAGTACCAGTTATTCTACCGTGAAGCAGCAGTGTGCTAACATTACTGTGTTTCGGTTTGAAGGGTACTTATACCTTGCATAATTATAGGGCATATGAGACTTAAGAGCTAATGTCTCAGGTTGACGAGCACTACGAATACTACGAATTATTTCACTGTACATGGTCTGGCACGTACAGAATTTTATTACCAATACTAGCTGTTACCGCGCCCGGTTCGCTCGGCGTAAATTAAAATTTAGATATTATTGATTTTTAGTTCACAATTTCATTTGTTTTAATGTTTTGCGCGGAACCCTAAATCTTTTTTTGAAATTAAAATCGCCGCTATAACATTAGCTATCTAGCAGCGAAAGCCCCGTCAAAGTTGGTCAAGCCGTTTCGGAGATTAGCCGGAACAAACAGACAGACATACAGATCAACAGACAGACAGACATAAATTTTAAAAATTGCTTTTTTCTTATAGGTACCGTATATACTTTGATTTGTATTAAGTAAAAGGACGTTTTTTTTTGTAATTACAAACGGACATTTCAATTTTATTTATTTGTATAGATTAATAAATTCAGCAGGCAATGCTACTGAACAATCAACTGACACATTAACGTTCATGTGGTCAAGAGGTGTTTTATTCGGATTGGAGATTCAACGATCGATTGTGTATCAGTTAACTGTTTATGGTCACAATTAATTTACCAATGTAATTTATATTATAAACAGATGCAGTTATGGTATTGAGCTTCAGCACATTATCATTTTGTGAATTTAAGGAGGCAACGCGGCTAAAATCTAAATAGACGACATCGCCAATATATTCCATGAAATATACCAAATCCTAAGTGTCAGAACAAAATTTAAAGTTTTTGCAACAGAAAACAATTTCTGTTATCCTGTACATAGAAGAAGGAATACTTCTCCGTGTACAATTTCCGATGGTAATCTTTGTGTGTTGCTTGTGTGATTGTGAAAGTACGATTTACCAATTTGTATTTGCGGAACGCAATACTAAAGTAATCTTTCAGTTTCGAATATTTGGTTATTGTTTATTAAAGACATGTTTACTATATCATGTATAGAAGAAAATCATTTCGTCTTACAGAAAGCTATAGATAAATACTATGTTTCGTTAATAATTTAATGGAAAATGAGACATGTTCTTTTTTTTCATCACCCTGCAAAAAGTGTAAAAGCAACAATTTCTTATATTTATATATTTCTTTTGTTAATATAACTAGATTCATGGATTTTATCGCGTTTATTTGAACTATATTTAAGTCGAAGTTTCAAGCGCTTTACAGCATCCATGATCTCGAGAGTACTGAAATGGGATTTTAATAATTCGATAGAAACTTAAAGTGAGCTTGAAACAGTTAAATACAATTAACGCAAAAATAAACTCATAAAAAAAACAAATATTAAGAAACCTTGGTGTATTGTTGGACAGTAGATTACACTTAATGGATCATATAGATGTCATAGTAAAGGGTTCAGCGAAAATGTTTGGGTTTATCAGAAGAAACATAAAGGAGTTCAAAGGTCTGAAAACCAAGATTGCGCTTTACAATGCTCTAGTACTATCTCACCTGGAATACGCTGCTGTCACGTGGCCTTATACATTAGACACACTTAACGTATAGAGAGAATACAACGGGTATTTTCTAAGTACCTGGCCTTTACTTACAGAGCCATTTCACATCGAGCTCCTTATGAGCAGCGGCTAAAGCATTTTAATATGACGTCTCTCAAGTTTCACATAATAATGCTTCTTTACAAACTGTTCAACGCCATTTGCATTCTTCTGACTTGATCAAACGTATAAAGCTGCCACCAAGAATACCACATTTTGGAGTCAAAAAAGGATTTCATATTCCACTTTGTAACCAATATAAGCTCTAAGTAACCCTTTATCAGAATGTGTAGTAAATATAACCAATTACAGCAACGTTACAATGACATTGACGTTTTTAATGATTTACTGCACAGAATCTCACATTGACTGCCTAGTCTCCAATTGAGGCAAAGCCAATATTTGAGATTCAATGCCACTAAAACACACTTGTCACTTTACCGTTAAAAGGAACCAGTTCACCTTGACTCCTTCTTTCCAGAATTTATCTTTGGAATACACCGATCGCTTTTAGTTATTAGGGGTCGAGATCACGTCGAACCTTAACTTTGGATGGTTCATTGAGTCTATAACGAAAGCAACTTCAAGGAATCTGGGAGTCCTTGAAGTACAAAGTGCGGTGGTACTTTACTCCGGGACAGCTGCTCATCCTGTACAAAGCACAGGTCCGGTTGGCTTAAGAGTACTGCTGCCACATATGGGCTGGCGCTACAAAATATCAGCTGGCAGCTTAGGTCTCGGTGGAGAAAAGAGCCAAACGGCTCGGTGTCCATGATTTAGTCAATACCAATCTGCCTAGCTTTAAACACAGGCGCAAGGTGGCTAGTCCCTCGGTGTTCTACATCATCGGACAACTAGACGCTAGACGGTTTTCCATCCTTTTGTTGTAGATATACCCAGCATTCGGACGACGCGTTTTGCTTTGACATTCATAATGCGTACAGCAAAGGACTGGAATAATTTGCCTGCATCAGTCTTTCCGTTCAATTACAATGTGGGTGAAGAGAAGAATGAATAGGCTCTTATTAAACTAGTGCGTCTACTACCTAAAACATCATCGCCACTTACCATCAGGTGGGATCGTAGTAAAACACTGACTTATTATTATAAAATAAAACTTTTGTCGGACAAAATTACATATAAAAAGTTAAAAGGAAAATTACTTTGCTATTACCTAGTTTCTAACTCGCAACTCGCAACGAAGCGAAATACAGTATTTTTTGCACACTACTACTTGATGGCAGAATAACTGGCACTGCAGAATTACTACACAGGGATCCTTCTACAAGGAAAAATAATATAACTAACAATATATCTGCAAGTTATATTGATAAACCCTGAGTAAAATTAGGGATGAACATTGTAATGTTTTGTTTAAGGATTCTTAATATTACCGCCTGAGGCAAAAGCGGCTCTCAAATCGAAACCACATACACATTCACTCGAACTTTTCCATTATATAAAAGCTCTGAGGGCGTGATGCGTTCAATCTCAAATTATCTAAGAGCGACGGGTTAGGGGACGATCTTTAATCTCAACATGTCTGACCCTAAATTAACTAATAATTCTACGAAAGTCATTCAGTTATAATATAAAAATCATTGAAGCTAATTGCAGCAGGAAAAGCTTAAATAATGGTAATACCTACCTTTTATCACTGGCAGGCAAACTCACAAGTCACTTTTCCATTAAATAGAAGAGCAGAATTTAATTTTATGACAAAACAATTGCCATAGTTTTCGAGATCATAGAAAAGTAAATAAGTAATCAAAATGCTTTAAGCAAACAATTTTGGAGAAAATTAATTAATTTTCATGAAGTTTCTTTAGTAACGTGAGCTGAGTTAGTGGAACGAGACATTTATTATAATTAGATGTATTTAAAGTTCTAAAACGTTGCTGTAAATTAATGAGTGTTTGGCGGTGCCAATGAGAAAAGGGTAGCTATCCGTCAGATTGATTAATGTTATTTGGGGAGGACGTCTCCTACCAGTAGTCTTTGGATGTTGTATATATAGTACGGGTCTTTAGAAACTTTAATACCGTGATTATGGACGTATGAATTATTCCTTAAGATTCTCAAAGTTGTGAAATAATTGACGATAGATCTTGCTATGACTGTATCCCCCGCTGTGACTGGAAGTCATAGTGAGCGTGGAAGTATTGAGACTTAAGGCAATGTAGTGCACTCTGGTGATGCTGTGTCCAGGTCTTCAGTGCCTCGAGACGCATCGAGAGAGTGGTACCGCAAGAGTCAGCCTGAGGAGAAGGGGCTCATCTTTGATGATCCTCATACGAATAGTCAACAAAGAGGGATGCCTAAAAGCTCTTATTTATTTTTTCTTGAAACATACAGAAAAATCAGGTAATGAAAGGCGGACTAAATGCTTAAAGTTTTCAATGTCAGTTAACCACAGGGCAGTTAATAAACAGCCAAGTCGGTTATTAAAACCGAAAAGCAATAATTTTTGATTTCCATAAATGTTGACCCCGGGTAAGATTCGAACCCACGACCCGCAGTCTAAACGTCACGTACTATGTCGGCGCGGTTTCTAATATATTTTACTTTATTTGCTGAATAAGTGAAGTTCTGAATTATGCTAAATCACGCAACTGTTGTGCTAAATAAATATTTACTTTCCTTTCTTCGTTATTTTTGTCTTATATAGTCAGGAGATAGGTATCTCCTAATAATAGAGATTTGCCGTAATCGCCATGCTTGGCGGCATGACTAGCTGATGCACTTTACTGGGGTGCATTTTAAGCCTGGTACATTTAGTAGTATACTCTTACGAAACCCACATGTTGCACAGCATGATACAAAGTTGCAAATTCACTTAAGTCGTCACCACTCGCGTATTTCACTTTGATTATATATTATTCGACCGCGTGGCCTAGTGCTCAGATTATCTGACTTCTGAAATGCGGCTCCTAGATCCGAATCCTAGCCGGAGAAGCTTGTGGCACTATAATTTCTCCTGCGCAGTTCATAGTTTCCGACAGTAATTGAAGTTGTTGCCGTGGACGAATTAGGCCAGGAGAGCAACGTTGATACCAATATATAAATTAATTACACTACTTATTCATTATTATCTAAAAGGCCATGATTATCCATAGGCACAAAAGTGCCTTACGAACCGTATTTACATGTACATAAGTTAATCTCTTGTGAAGCTTTTTCTTGGAAATCTTTTTACGTGAGTAGAAAAGAAAATTTTTGTACTAGGAATTTTATTTAAATCTGTAATTAACTGGCGAGTAATATTAACTACTTTTCGGGTTCCGAAGTAAAAACGATTATTTCGTCGTATCCATCTGTAACAAGGCGCCTCAGTCTATTTTTCAGCCGTGCCATAATTATCATTCAATTTCAGATAGTTGACCAATACTCTCATAATGGTAATTCCTACTATAGTGATACTGTACTGTAAAGAAAGCAAACGACTATATTACACAATATAAATTATATTATTGGCTTTATTTCTCAAATCTAGCTTCAGTGTTAAATTTGTAGACAGTAATTTATTTATGTTTGGTTTTAAACCGGAGGTAGACAGTAAAATCAAGTCTGAAATACGTTTCACAATCAGCGAGGTACGATTTTTGTTATGTGTACCAATTCTCAGTCGAGTCAGGGTGCAATAATTTTTGGCGGCAAACCTGGGGTCGGTCAGCCTTGGTCTATCCGTATGTCGCAGCCATTTAACTTGGAGACTATTAACACTACATAGGTGAGATTTTGAAGGATGATATTTTTATAAACTACGTCTTAATACCACGAGCACCTATCTTCCTAATAATCGTAACAACGGCAGCAATTCCTTCCAACTTGCAACAGGAAGGTTTTTTAGATATTTTAGGTTTAAATTGTGAAAATATTTCTGGGAGAAAATTACGGCCCCTTCGTCGACAACATAACGAATCCATTTTGAAAGACGTTATGATAGAACTTTCATTCAACTATTATTACATTATCTTAATTATAAAAATTATAGAAAAAATGGTTTTACAAATTAATTAATTTGTTGTTTATAAAATTGTGATGTGTACGGTATAGTATTATTGTAAGAAATGTTATTTTAATTCGCTGACTGAATTATAAAGCGAAAGCGGTTGGACTTAATTATATAATTTATTTATTTATTGTTGGTAAATTCAGGGAGATAAATAAATCTTCAAGACGTGTCATTTGACGACGCTATCATAATTCCATGCCAACCTCACATATGATAATGAAATATGTGCAGCAAGCAGTAGCATTGGCGAGTCTCAATAAATTGGTCCTACTGCATTTTCTGTTTTCACAAGTTGTCATTAATATTTCACCTTATGACCTATTAATCTAAGCATTTAAAACGACATCATAACTCGAGTTAACGCTCTCTGTGGAATTATGTAGATACACATGAAGGATGCACAGTAGACTTCTCTAGATAAGAACTTTTCAACTTAATATTTGTCAGTAACTTAGTATTTGATTCAATGTGCCTATTAGAACCATGTGGCAGATGGATGTAAGCAAAATATTGAAGCTCTTCAGGCTTACATGAAAAACACCCTTTCGCCTCCTGTTAGGTAAACATAAAAAATTAATATATAACTTCGAAATTAGGCAGCGAAAAGTTATGAGCTCAAGTTAGCATTCATTAAATCTACTAAATAAGAAGGATGGGAAAACAGCCTTAAGTTTAAACAGTTAATAGAATCAGGCGTTACTTTGCGGAAATCCATTCTAACAAAGGAAGGAAAGTTATTTGCTTAGATGTGCGAGTTAAACATAAAAAGTGTATTTATTACCTAGTTTTTGAACAACTAGCTCTTCGAAAACTAGGTAATGTAAGAAAGAGTCGTACATGCCTAGCTTGATTGTTACATTGGTAACAAGTTATCTATATAATAATAACCACTGTGTCGGTGTCTTCCTTGATTTAAAAAAGCTTTTGACACCGCCTCTCTGGGGATACTAATAAAGCGATTGGTTTGATGAT
>DWIA01000521.1:0-10400 GCA_018248195.1 Archon apollinus
TTTGCTCTCCTTCGTAAATAAAATATTTATAAATGCAATTCCGCTTTCTTAGGCCCATTTAAAAGAAATCTTATTGCTAAAATAATTATATAACGACTAGGAAAGTTCGATATCAAACCTGATAAATAATTAAGTAGTGTAGATACTGTTTGCAACAACTAGACAAGAACAAACAAATATCCTTTAAAAACTCTAGAACAGCCCACCTCTCCTAAATTCAATCTAGTTCTAACTTGTTTTGCTTGCAAACCGGTACAATAAAGATCCTTAAAGGTTCCCATTTAGGTTTCAGTATCGGTCTCGATTCTAGTATCCGAACCTCTAAATACCGGTTTTTACCGTTATTATCGAATCTTTTCAATCCCTGACAAAAACCAAACTACCTTTTTAACCAGACAAATGATGATTAAAGAAAAATTTCTTAAAACATGGAAGGGTTAGTTCACGTTTCAAAATCAAAGGCAGCGCAGTATTATATATGTAGTTAGCATTGATGAAAATTCAGTAGCATGATGTAGGTTTTACATCGTCTTTCTTTATGTTTCTCATGTGATGAAATAGATGTCGCTACATTTATTTTAAGCCAGAATATGTGTATTGTGTCCGTTCTTTATTTTAATATTTTTTACGTCGGTTCCCGCTGGCGGTACTGGTTTGCTTGTGCACGCTGTCGTGGGAGGGCGGGCGATGCTCTTCAAAAACTAATGTAATACACACCATTTTAAATTTTGCATGCGGATCTTAGCAAATTAATTTTGATCCGTTTATAATCATGCATTTCCGCAAAGTAACGCCTGATTCTGTTAACAATATATATTAATATTACATTTCATAAATGACATAATGAAATATAATAAAACTATATATTTATGGAATTTATCGTCTTTATTTTATATTATTAATTTCCTGACGTTTCGAGTGCTTTACAGCACTACCTTCAGATTTTAATTTTTTTTTGGTCCGATCTACGCAGTATGGGCTAACAGAGTCTTGATGTCTTGCAGGGGTGTTCTTGGCTATGGATTTAATTTTATTAATTATGGGATCCTAAGCAAGTGGTAGAATTTGATAGACCACAGATCCTCGCAAAAGAACACTGATTCTTACCAAGGATGATTCGCGAGGCTATTGAAATTAAAAAAACATCCTAATTTCAATAGAAAAGATGGTTGGATACTACCACCGCCTTGGGATCCTATAATGAATAAAATTAAAACAAAAACCAAGCACCACTGCTACACTTCAAGATACTGTATGCTCATTCTGCGTGGATCGGACCAAAACTATTAATTTAATGCGGAAGGTACACCGAATTAACTATGACATCAGGACATCTGTCATCTCTGTTCTCCCTTGACCTTGAGTGCTGTAAAGCGCTCGAAACTTCGGGTAAATATAGTTAAAATTAAACGCGACAAAATCCGTAAAGTTTAGTTTTATAAAAAAAATACTGGTACGGAAAGTATACGCTTCCCCACCTTAATTCTTGTCAACTCTAACTCTGTCCTCATAAAACATATTATTAGAACCTGTTACATAATTGATGATTATTTCATACACCTTACTTACATATCACTCTACACTGAAAACTTCTTAAATTATAACATTATTTTGATACTTAAGTCGCGACTGAATGCAATACCTATAATATGCATATGCATACGATAGTTTTTATGATTAAAAAAATGCTGGAGAAGAAATCGCTGCTTGCATCATAAAAGTTTTAGATTTGAATAGTCTCGAATTGTCAATGTTAATATACGCACAATGTTAAATAATGAGGAACAATTTATTTTATTTGGTTATCTATACATAAAATTTAATGTTATTCACATACAATTGAAAGTACATGTGAATTTCATTCATAAACATTTGGCAGAAAGAATTTAGACGTACACATTAAAATTAATTTAGTTAGGCAATTCAACTGACATGAATGACATTATTAACTAAGAACGCTGCTCCAACAAAATTTGTGCCATTATCAATCCAAAAATTTGAGCAATAACCTCTACGTGACACAAATCGACGAAAAGCCGCTAAAAATGCTTTTGCTGTTAAATCTGCTACTGCTTAATGTAAGTGTTAGGCATTGACACCTAATACACGGTCAGCACGGCTATCTGCTGCAGAGCACGCCGTGAGTCCACTGTTCACCTTAAGGGATGGGGTCCAGCGTTGTTCGGTTCTTACCGCAGCCTTGAGAGTCCCCTCTAGCCGTTTACGATTCGCATGAGGTAGACGTATACGCTCCACCAACCATTGCAATGATGTATATGGCCAATTTTTATAATTGTAATTCAGCCATCACGTAGGGTAGTATAATAGCAGTAAGACTATCGCCGGGCACACGCCAACACAAGGGCCTCCATACAATATCAGCAGTCAGCTACACCCGCAAAACCTCCATCGACCAAAACATCGCATCGATACAGACGCAGCATAACCATCACAAGACACAATACTGCAAGTAACTGTAAGCATATATGCGACTAGATCACGGCTGGCGTCTCCTCACAAAGCAACAATATGATAAATATCGACTTTGGTAAAAATTATTAACTAAAAACACCACCAAAGTGTCGTAGTAGCAAGCCACTAAGACTTTAATGAACGATATCCTTGTATTATAGAGCTGGCGCACTAAGACATGGCGTATCAGTATGCCTTGAATCGTAAGATAACCGACATGTCATAGTGACATACACTAACACACCACAAACCGAAGGGTGCGCGAAGTACACGAGTAAGTCGTATTACTAGAACAGACCCCCTTACCACCGGCACTAAGATGATATGTCTAATAATAAGACGTATCGGTTCGAGGCTGCGTTTACCGCAGACTTCATATCATTACCGAAGTTTCACGCAACAGTCTTAATGGTCTTTATATTTTCAAATCCCATTTCTATTATTATAATGCTTTTACATCGTACAGACCTTCCATATTATTACTTTTCGATCATAGACCTTACTAACATATGACCATATACTTTGGGACATTCGCACAATGCAACTTTACTTCGGTACTGAGTCGCGGTCGATACCCATACCTATATAAGTGAGACTGCTTGTATGTGCCTCCGCAGGCTTGTTAGATAAAAAACCGAAGTTCTTGGATTGTTGAAACTTTGTATATATGGTTGGGTACTATCATAGGTTTGGGATCCTATAATTAATAAAATTAAAGCAAACAACAAGCACACGTCTGCTAGACTACACTATACTGTAAGCTCATTCTGCGTGGATTGGACCGAAATATCATAATTGAAAGCTGATGGTACTCCGTTTTAACCACGACATCAGGACATCTGACACCTTAATCCTAAAACGCGATAAAATCCGTAAAACTTAATTTTATTAAATGTATAGTATTCGCATAAATATAAGAATTCATAATGCAGGTGGCAATATATCTTTTGTTACTGTAGCGCTGATTGAGAACTGACCAAGCTTCTGTGTACTCGTAATTATCACCGGAAGTAGCGAATTGCCTTAATAAAGTTGCTGCTTCACCAGTCAAGTTTGTCTTTAAGTAATGTTATTTTTTGAATATTTTCGACAGATTTAATTTTTATTATCTAAAACCAGGAACAAGTTGTGAAAGGATTGCCACTATGTAGTCACCGGAATATATTTTAATTGTAATAAAAGGTAGTTTTATTTCAGAACTGGAGGATCTGTAAATTTTTTGTCCTGTACTCATAGCTGCTTTGTTTATTAATGACAAGTTCGTAATAATCGATTTAATTTCCTGTATATAAATAATAGATATCTTCAAATTTGTCATAAATGTCATCTATAAAATATGACAACTCCATTACTAAAACCATTAAAATAATTCTCAAGAGTTACTAATCTTGATTCAAGATACCCTATAGTTATTCTCTCTTTAGGAGATTTCTTGAAATTTCCATAAGCCTTATTTATTTTCTCGTTCGTTTCTGTTTGCAAAGATACTATTTTAGTAAGAGTTTCAATGGCACCAAGATAACTTTAAAATTAGATTTGTCAGTTTTGTATAATAATAATTTCGAGTGTAAAACAACAATTACTATTTTCCCAAAGTCAACTGAATGAAAATATTCTTAGTCCGTAGTAAAAAATCTTCGCACTGTGTCTGAAATTATACTTTTACTATTTTTGCTGTTTGTCTTTACTACTATCCACTAACTTGCACCTTTTTCTACTGTTTCAATATTTTTTTCCTTATTTATCCGGCTATAAGGACCACTTCGTACACTTAAATACTGTATATTACATAATTAAGCACACGTTAATTGAGAAACTTAAAGAACAATATTCTCATACGTGGTCTTCTCTTACACCGCGATAGGGGCGCCATTATAATAAAAATTATTGAAATTCATTATATAAAACCCGTGCGTGTAAACGATACGTTGTATTTCTTTAGTAATGCCATCTAGTGTTGTCTATGAGAAAATTTAACGTCATTATTACGTCAAACAGGGACCATTGGTAATCCACAGTGGCTGACAGATTAGAGAGCACGCGGTGTGCTGACAGTAGTCAAATGTTGTGTATACGATGATTGTCGATAACGTTGTTGTAGTTGGGGGAAGCTTGTCGAAATCACGCCAAAGTCACGAATTTGGCAGATGGTGATACCAAAGTAAAAGGTAAGGTTACTCGCTAGATCGTCGGCGTGGAAAACTATTAAATAAAATAGATTGGATAAATAATAAATACATACCTATTACTTACGTACACACATATACAACATAAGGACGTTAATAAATTAATATAAATAAGAATTGAGGCTAGTGCAAAACCAGGGATTGAAACCGGATTAAATTCTGTTACCGTACATTTAAAGGCACGCAAATGAAAACACCTTTAAATGTGCTACTATTCGGTACGGTTCCGGTTTCGGTTCCGGCTCTAAACTATCGGTTCCACATAACCTGTTCCTAAGCCGAGTGACTATGTCACAACATAAAATTTTGGGATTAAATAATACAAGTAAATAAGTCATAGAAAACGACAAAAGTTAACAATAATGTCATAGCTAAAATAAGTTATAGACTATTTAGCAAAATATTACATTGCCTAAACATTACATTACCTTTATAATTACTATTTAACCGTCAATTACAGTGCATATCAATTTGTTTTGCTCTCCTTCGTAAATAAAATATTTATAAATGCAATTCCGCTTTCTTAGGCCCATTTAAAAGAAATCTTATTGCCAAAATAATTATATAATGAATAGGAAAGGTCGATATCGAACCTGACAAAAAATTAAAAAGTGTAGACACTGTTTGCAACAACTAGACAACAACAAACAAATATCCTTTGGAAACTCTAGAATAGCCCACCTCATGAATTCAACCTAGTTCTAACTAGTTTTATTTGCGAACCGGTACAATAAAGGTACCCATTTAGGTTTCGGTTCTACTATCCGAATCCCTAAATACCGGTTATTTTATCGGTATTATCGAAACTTTTCAATCCCTGGTTGCTTATAATGTACTATTTGCTCTTTATTTTTTTTTCTGGAAAGTTCAACGACCAACTGCTATAGAAAATCCTTTCTGGATAATATTTAATGTTAAAACGAATAACAACTAAAAACTTACAAACGTCTTCGTTTCAGATTTTCATTTTGATACTTATCTAGTTTAGTCTGAACTAACGGCATATTACTATAGCGTCAAATAGACGCCGAATAGAATATCCGTAGAGGTAGAGACACATTAAGAACTAAATTACTTTAAAACTTTTAAAGAAATTAAACATTACGATCATTTGCCTCTTTACATTGTTAATTCAGTATTAGACAATGAGATATTATGTCGCACTTTTAATATTATAACGACTCCTCTCTAAAAACTAGGAAAAATTAGTTATGATCGTAAAAAGACTTTATAAGGCCTTATATTCTTAACAGGTTTGTGTTTTCTTACCAATTCGCAGCTAAGCTAACTATGGTATTTAAGTAATTACGAAACAATCGACAAATGAATACGACTGGTCACTATTTACAATATTTTGTTTGGAGAATACTGAAACACAATTTAAGTTGCCGTTTGCCGTTATATTTCTAAAGGTGTGATGTATTACGTACAAATAATAACTGTATGATATTACAGGTAAAAGAAAAATGCGATCGGGTTTTACGCGTCCCGTAAACCTAGTGTTAAATAAAATCTAATTGTAACAATAATTTGTACCAATAAAACATTAAAAAAAAAGTATTATTAAGCAATCTTCATTGGGTCCGCTAACCGCTACAGTTTTCATAGGTAAAGACAGACTTTTAATAATTCGATTGTAAACTTTTCAGGACTTACTTATAAACTATTCCTTAAATTAAAATTCGCTACTATAATTTTCAATCGCAGCTTGAAGAACGCATGGAGTTATTCATTAAGGCTAGTAAGAGGCATCAGCTGGGATACCAGGACGCGATGGCCGGCCGAGGAATCGACCGCCATTTGTTTTGTCTTTACGTCGTCTCCAAATATTTGGAGTTGGAATCGCCTTTCCTTCAAGAGGTTTTCAATGAACCATGGCGACTTTCTACCAGCCAGACACCTCATGGTAAGTTTTACTTTGAATCTATTCGTAAGACAATTTAAATGTTAATTTATGACAAATGATATGTAATTTTCTCAGATAAAGTTGAGTACGATTACGTACAATGTTTCATTTGTATTTTCTATACGTGGTATAGCCACGCTACAACAATATGTGTATCTTCGTTACAACCATCGCTTTGTATACTATTTAACTCAAATAGCGGAATAACATCAAGCACACTTCAGATTTATATAACAAAATCCAGAAAATGGCTTATTATCAGTGTTGTAATAGTATATTCGGCTTCAGACCGAATACCGAATATTCGGCCAGTTACGAAGCCGAATAGCCGAATATCTAAAACTATTCGGCCTGGTTAAAGTACGTTCGAAAATTGGCGCATAAACTGCATTATGAAGCTCTGTTTAGCTCGCTGTCCGCGTTAATTCTTGATAGTGTTATGTTTTTGTGAAGGTTGAAACGAAAAAAAGAGAAACAGACTACCCAAATATGCAGAAAAGATAATATTTCTGCACCATAACCTATACCACTCATTAACTTCTGTTATGGTAAATAAAAAACAATAATTGTAATTTAATTTTCAAGTTTATAATTAAATTAAGGATATCTTCAAAAACTTTATTTCTTTAGTTGCAAATAATAAGTAAGCACTAAGTAAATTTTGTTACGTTTACTTTCCATTCATATATGTGAGAGACATACATAAAGCAAAAATAACGCTTCTTCGAATTAGCAATGTGTGTTCAGCATAACAGTTTACTGCGTATTTGTTATTTTTTACTTCTATTTTAAAGTATTCGGTATTCGGCCGAATAGTGATTAAATATTCGCCGAATACTGAATAGTAGCAGAATATTCATTGCAACTCTAGTTGTAATAATGTAAAATTGTACATGGATGGATAAAATAATAACCCTTACATTAATTACTCATATAATCATGTAACCAATTGAAATATCATAAAAAGATAATATTTCAATAATAAAAACAAATACTAAGATGAAGGCCTTTCTTTTTTTTATTCTCCGGGCAAAGGACCTCATTAAGAAACGATGTGTGAGTGTAAAAACAATACATTTGGCAAACGAAATTTGATTTGCATATAACCGACGATTCAAATTTTAATATAAAATTTTTCAGATATTTAAACTTGCACACCAATCAAGCTTTATGTAGTGTTCATATTAATATACATTTCATTTTAGGTCAAACAACTATGCTTGATATGAAGAAATATCCTAAATGCGTGAGTGCTGGCGGAGGCTTCGGTCCTGTAGCTGACGATGGTTATGGTGTCTCTTATATAATCGTTGGAGAAGACACCATATTCTTCCATGTGTCTAGCAAGAAGAGTTGCCCCATAACGGTAAGAGTAGCATCAATACAAGGCTCAAGTCAATAGAGCCATCACTGTTGAAATTTGACTAGTAAAAATCTTTAAACTGCAGAATGGTTGACTTTAATATATTCGGAGGAGTGATTTCATTACAACAAGCTCTTAAATTATTTTATATCTTTATAACATAATCAATATCACCTTTCAAATTAAATAAAAAATAATATACTGTAGTACTGAATATTTCATTTTTTTTAATAAACTTTCCCTTGGTATTTTTCAAGTTATTAATAATAATCTGCACTCATGTGTTATTTTTCAGAGCTCCAGCAATTTCGTGAAACAAATCGAGCGATCCCTGCAAGACATCAAAGACCTCTTCACTGAGTATAAAAAACTTAAAAACAACGTGAAAAATAGCAAATAAATACAATTATAAACGCTTTACTTAGCTTTAGACTAGAGTAATGCAATTTTTTGTTGATGTTGTAATTTTTAGGTTTTTAAAATTGTACTTTTGATTTTATTAAGAAATAAGCTTTGACTCAATAAAGTCGTAAATATTATGTCTATAACTCTGTGCAATCATTGTTTGTATTTTTTTCGCAATTTAACTGCATGCCGTGTTTTTAATGTATATACATATATATGAGTGTGTAAAATATGACTCAAATCACATCTTTGATCAAATTATATTTCAATCTGACTTTTCTATAAGTGATTTACTCGAATAGATTGTAGCATATATCCATATTGTTTAATTAATATTGTAAAGCCTGTAAACCTGAAATATTACGAAAACAGAGTAAATGTTTGTACATTGAGGGGAACAAGAGTATTATATATATGACCGAATCACAATTATGAGTAGGAATCTTGAAAGAGAAGTTTTGATATATCTTAATATAATAATTACTCGAGCTTGGTTGTTTGTATTAATATTAAGTGAACAAATTTTATATACATGCATATATTTCTACTAAATCACAATTAACATTGATACATATTCCTATACTTATTCATTTTATTGTTGTTTAAATAAATTATTATGAACTAGATCATTATGAGTTATACAAAAATGTTTGAATATATTCACAAATCAATTACCTAATATGCAGTGCAGTAATTTAAGTCATTTCTTGATTCATGGGTATGGGTAGTACTTTTATATTTATCTATTAATTATTTAACAGAAAAGTTTTGAAGTAATTTTACACAGAATTATCGAATTTCTTTATACTAAATAAAAGTAATGAACGAGACGTATTTCGCAAAAAAAATCATTTTTTTATTAACTTCATGTAGGGTTACAGTAATTTTGCAATATGTTGTATTTGATGTATATTTTATCGAAAGATTTCGGTCTAGGTACTAAGTTAGTTTACTTTTCATCACGGCATCTAATATGATATAAAATTAAAAGAAACCAGTCCTATATTTCGCGGTAACAACTAATATTAGTACAGTAACCCAACAAATCGGAAATACTTTATATATTTTATACTCACAACTGATTGTAGGTAATTTTAGTTGTTATACTGAAATTACTGATTGAATTTAATATTTATATCCATTTGACTTACAATTTACCTTGTAAATAAATGATTATTGAAACTATTGCCTTTCGCTTTTTTTTGTTTCGAAATAATAATTACCTACATTTATTTTGAAGGAATAACACACAAATAAACTAATAGATCTTATAATATACATAATTCAAAATCAATTACGAGCCGTGGTAACTCAGGGGATAGGCGCACGCTTTAAATTTCATAGTAAGCGAGTGACCTGAGTTCAATTCCCGGTACCAGCATCACTAAAATTGCAATTTTAATTGCTGATTTACCACGTGCTCGACAGTGAAGGAAAACATTGTGAGGAAACCTGCATGTCTGAGAAATAAAAATATTTTGCAGACATGTGAAGTCCGCCAACCCAGATTGGAGCAGCGTGGCATACATTTAACCCCCTGTATATAATTTAATACAAAATACCAACAACAAATAATTCACTAACCTGACCTTCATAAATTAAACCTTACCTTCCATACATACCTAATTATACATTAAAATCTCACAACCACTTCCATTAAATTACTTCCACTTAACTCCATTTATTTAATAAAGAAATATTCTCAATTCAACCGACAACTATTAATTCAACCTTTCAAACTTAATACCAACTTTAATTTCACTACCTTTAATCCTTTCTCACTTGTCCAACTCCTACTTGACTAAACATGTACTTTCATTCAACTATATAACGTTAAGAACCTTAACCTCCCTCTTGACTCACTACACAAAACATCATTAACTATAATAGTCTTAAACTCCTTCTCGACTCCCTACATAAACTCAAGTTTATTTAAAAAAACTGGAAATTATCAGAAAACATGATGGAAGTATAGTGAGAGGAGAGGAATTCGTTCTAAAGAGATGGAAGGAATATTTCGAAAACTTATTTGAGAAAGAGGATATGCAAGTACAGGCCCCATCCGGGG
>DWIA01000522.1:0-10399 GCA_018248195.1 Archon apollinus
CCGAGATATTTTTACTATGGTAATAAAAGTAAAACATGTACAAAACTCTAATATTTTGTGTAAATGTGATCAATGATAATAAATGACCTAGCAGAAACATATAAAAAGTAGTAAGAAATGTCTAAAG
This sequence comes from Archon apollinus, assembly GCA_018248195.1. NCBI lineage: Eukaryota > Metazoa > Arthropoda > Insecta > Lepidoptera > Papilionidae > Archon > Archon apollinus. The sequence continues at coordinate 128 of DWIA01000522.1, forward strand.
TGGCAAACTCGTACCGCTGAACCTCATACAACGACTAGCACGGTTTAGGGGTAGGTCGATGGATGCAGGTGGTTATGGACCGTATTTTGTGGCAATCTATGTGGAAAGCCTATGCTCAGCAAGGGACTGGTGATGGGCTGAGATGATGATGATGATATTAGGAAATAGTAGAATATATAAAATTTTATGTCGCTTTCTTAACCAAATTTGCAATAATTCTTCATCAGTAAGAACATTTTTGACACAATATTACTCATGGTGACATAATTGTATATAGATTAAAGATACTAAAGTGTTAAGGATTCCATGGTAAGGAAATAACTGAATAAAAATATTTATTTATATCAAAAGCGCTTAGATCTGTATATACAGTAAAAGTTAAACCTTTACGGTTAGCTACTCTTTTATTTCTCTTAAAGATAATCTTTTAATTCTTCTTTTTGATGTTAATTTCCTTTAATTTCACAATATATTCGTCTAATAATAAATCATTTTACATACTGCAATCTACGTTATACTTATACTGGTACGCTTGTTAATGCAATACAGAATCGCCCTTTTACTTGTAACGTATGTCGTTACTTTGAATCTGTCTGTCGAAGTTGAGCTTACAGATTTGGGTAAGCAATAAAACAGGCGATTTGGATTTGGATGATTATTTCCATGACGACACTAATTGTGACACAAGGTGAGCACCTAATGTTTGCTGACGGTACACGAAATCTCATTAACGTCAGAATAACGTTTCAGATAGTGACGGGAACCGGTGATCCAGTCACTGGTAACGATACTTTGTGCCGCCACAGTCTTCAGAGTTGAGAACGTGCTTACACTAGATATACTATTGTTAGCCTACTTTCATAAAAAAATTAAATAAAACCTGAAAAAAACTTGCTGTGTTTGTAGTAAATAATAAAATAAGTAAAGGCTATTTAAAATAAGAGGAATAAGTGAAATTATAAGTATTTTTTTATAGTTGATGATTCGTAACGATGAAATTTACTATAATTAAGTTAAACAAACACAACAAAAACAGAAATGAATTTACTATGAAGTGGTAAAACTACATTCTACTAAATAAAATTTAAAACTGTCTGAGTAACCGTCAACTCTCAGCCTAAACAGATGTGTCTAGGAAACATGAAATTTTGCAAAGGAGCTTCTTTTATAACGTATATGATGTTGGGAAATCCCATTCAGCACATGACGAGTTACATAGTAAATATTTCCTTTATTTAACAGTTATCTTTTATTGGTGTCCCGCAAGGTTCGGTTCTTGGCCCGTTTTTATTTCTCTTTTTGGTTTATGACTTGCCACACTTAGTAGAACATAATCGTAGCATAGTATTGTTGATGATGACTGATGACACAGCTTTGATTTTTTTTTAAAAAATGTCAGTAGTAATTATATGACGAGGTGAATAAAGTCATTTAAAACATAGTATGTTGATTCAACGTCAATAATTTATTTTAAACTGAAATTAAACAAAATGTTTTAAGTCCCCTCAGTTTAGTATTGGGGATTAAGCGATTTGACACAAATGTGCCAGTAAATGGTAAAGAATAATGTGGATACCACTGTCATTCTTGGATTAATTCTTGACCCACAGCTGTAATGGTGTGCCCCAATTTATGTAATATAGCCAAAGGAATTAGTTTTGCGGTTTATCCTGTAAGAAAAATAAGAAGTGTAACTAATGTTGAAATAGCGAGATTAGTGAATGTTAGTTATGAAAATGTGTTAACTAAATACTTTATTAAATGGGTTATTATAATATAAAAGAATACATGGATGATAATATATAAGCCTCTCGTAATGAGGTGATCGCTGCCAGGCTGTTTCTAAATATTAATAACTTAATTAATAAAAATAATGTTGGAAATTTTATTAAAAATTAGGATACCTGCAGTTTCTTCCGCCTGTTTTAGAGGAATCTTTTTTTTTTATAGGAGAAGGGGCAAACGAGCAAGTGGCTCACCTGACGGTAAGTGATCGCCGCCGCCTCTGAAAATCCGAAACACCAGAGGAATTGCAGGTGCGTTGCTGGCCTTTGAGAAAGGATTAGGATTTTGGCTGGGAGAGGAAGGAAAGGGGGGGGGGTGCCTTCGGCTACTTGCTCTCACCAGACGAAACGCAGAAGTGTATTACAACACCTCTTATTGTTTCACGCTGGTATTCTGTGAGGTCGTGGTACTTCCCCGGGCGAGCCAGCCCATTCATGCAACAGCAGACTGTTGCGTGGCTCTACCAATCAATACAATCTCATTAGGAAACATTGTTACATTGTGAAAAAGTGACATTTGACAGTCGCAATTTGTATTTCTTATATCAGAGAATAAATATATTTCATTGCATTTCAGTCTATGAGGGAGGCATATGTTTAGCAGCGGATTAATGTTGACTAGCCTGCTATATTGATGATTAATCATAATCATCATTGCTCAGCACAACACACGCGTCAAACAAAACATTGTTATGATCTATAAACACAAAATTTTATAACAATTAAAATGTTGTAATTCATCATAATGTATTACTTCTTATGTGGGGTATATTTTTTAATAATGAACGCTTCACAGATAACACATAGATAATTAATTGATATGCAACTTATAATAACCCAACCATCGATAAATGTGGTTCTTTAGCATACAAATGAATTCGAATTGGCTGAATGAATTTATCACGAAAAAATAATGCCTGATAAATTCATTCCTAAGTCAACTTTTAAGCCCGGCAGGTTATTTAATCAGGCCACCCCTAATTTGTGTAATCTCGTAATCGACCTCGTAAATGATGTTTTTAATAAAAACCCACATTTGTATTTTCTCTGTGTTGTAGGCAAGTTTGACGGATATTTTTTTTTTATTGGATAAAGTGATAAAACGTTCACCTGACGGGAGGTGCAACATCTGGCTATAGCAGATGTGTCACCCAGAACATTTCTGTTTGATACCACAACACTTTAAGACCACTCACACTATAAACCGAAACACGGTAATGTTTGCACACCACTGCTTCACGGCAGAATAAATGGCCCTGGGGTGGTCCTACCTAGACGGATTACTGCATACGAATCCTACCACCAGAAAAAACAAACAGACTTTCGATCGTCCCATAAACCGACACTAATAAGTTTATACATACGTAAGTTTATATGTAATAATTTTATATGTAATAATTTATTGATGTAAATTTCTTGCTTGCTTTATCCGTTTTTTGTAATGGTGTCAGTGAACGATCAAAAATATGTTTCTGTTCGATTCTATTCTACATAAATTTCACTTGCACAAACACCCAGACCCAGAACAACTACCTGTTGGCCATACAAATATTTGTCCCGTGCGAGAATAGAACCCGCGTCCCAGAGCGCACAAACAAATCGCTAAACAACTGGAAACTGACAAATTGTATTGACTATCAGTTTCATAGTAACAACGTTAGTGTAGGATTCTGTGTAAAGTGGCGCCAGCGGCTGCGATTTCAGATGAATTTCTGAGAGCCGAGTGAAAACTAAATTATGCTCAAAAAAATTTAGCAACAACAGACAGTAATGGAATAAAGTAACTCCAATTTCTATTAACTTGCGTCAGCCGATACCTGCGTTGGCTTATTTGCCAACATAATGCTGAGGTTAAACCTTATCGATCCAACATCGCAAGATTTTATTTATTGTGTAATAGATGGCCTTACCGGTTAATAGCAATGTCTTCCAGGCAAGCCTACAAACATTTTTTTTTACTTCACTAAAGGATTTGGGTTATAATTTTTATCTAGTGTTTTAGTGTTTTTTCTTGCTTTCGCATGTAGCTTTCTCTTGCTGAATTAAAGAAATGAGTTACTGTTATTGTCATAGTATTCAATATTATTACTAAGTCAGCAAGATTAAAATGAGATTAAAATGTTGAATTTTCAGATTAAAATGATTACCATTATAGACAATTGGACAATCGCAATTAGACCTCCATAAACAGTTAGTGTTTTAAGCAAATGTTTTCTTCGACTGGCGTTTAAACCTCGACATACTCGCAGTAGTGTGTCCACAAAGCGACGAGATAAATGTGGTTGTTAATTAAATTGCATAAGCTCTTTTACGATATTTTCAACACTCTAGCGGGTAAAGAAACTGAATTAGATAAATGATAAATCACTTGGTACGTTTCTAGTGCCTAATGTGTTTTATTGGAATTTCAGTATGATATATTATCTACTTTGCAGTTTCTAATAAACATAGAATTTTTTGTTTTGTACAAAGGACAAAGAAGTATTCAGTTAACTTGATGATAACGGTCACTATTGATTACAAAAAACTATATACACTGGTGATAGGATTCTTATGCAGGAATGCGACTAGGTATGTATCACTCCAGTTCCAATAATTTGGCCGTGAAATAGCAGTATGCAAACATTACTGGTTTGCGGTTTGAAGGGCACTGAGTACCTGTATGAGTGTAACTACTGGGCGTATGAGATATGATGGGATACTGGAAGTATGAGGCGATGCTACCCAGAACTGTTCTGAATTGAATCCACCCTAGATTACCATACCCTTTACTATACCACATGCGCAGTTTTGTAAAATACGAGTATTATCGAAAAAATATTTATAACTTCCGAATAAACACTGTAAAACGTAGTCTAAGTTGGTCCCAGAGTTATTATCTATAAACTAGAGAATTCATATGAATAACTTTGGTAGTTTTCGAGTAAAATACGTTTGTAGAGATAGATAGACAGAAAAGTTACTTCTGTTTTATGGATTCTTTGTTCAACAAAAATATGTCGGATATATGTTTTTTTTTATAGAAGACTGTATCGAGTCAAGCAAATCGTTTATCCCATGGTAAGCTCAACTAACGCTGTGTCTCCATGAATATTACTGCATGACACGACGCTATGCTACTCACCCTGAGACATCAGTTCTTAAGTATCGTTGCCCAGAAATATCACTTGTACTCAGTACCCATCAAACCGAAACGCAGTTATGTTTGCACACTACTGACACTGCGGTGGTTACTACTTAGACGGATTCCTGCATAAGAATCCTAACATCAGTAAGACATCACCTACTGTGTTAAGATTCCTATGGAGGAATCTAATCTAGGTAGGTACCACCGCAGGGCCAGTTATTCTGCCATTATGCAGTAGTGTGCAAACGTATTGTGCTTCGGTTTGAAGAGCACTGATAGCTAGTGTAATTACTGGGCATATGAGACTTAAGAATAAAAGTCACAGGATGACGAGCGCAATGTGGTGTCAACGAAAATGTTCTGTTTGGCGCAGCATTCTTTACGGACAAACGTCAGTCGCATCGGAATAGCGTGACGGACTCGTTCTGGTTCAAAAATCCTCTCAGAAATGAGAGGAGGTCTGTGCTTAACAGTAAGACATTTACAGGCTGTAGCTTTACTTTTTTAGTACAATTAGATTTTTAGTAAAAAAATGCTATCTTAATAAACTCAAAAATTCCACGCGAACATGTCGCGAGAACAGCGAGTCCTCAATAATGAATCAAGCTGTAGAAGTTCACCCTTAACGCGAAGTGTTAGCCGTAAAGTGCCATTAACGGCGTTCGCAATATCGAATTCCCGACATAACGATAAATGATTCTCAAGCATAACAGTTCTACAAAAACAGCATTCATCGATGAGGTGGTGTTTAGTAAAATAATACAGTTTAATGAAAACACAGCCAATGTAAACACGCGTAAAGTAAACATACAAGTACATTATCCTCCACCGCAATGCGGGTGATTCGTTCGATAACAACGCAGTATACGTCAGATATGCAGTTGTTCATCTATATAACATAATAAATTAAAGAAAATGTAAAAAACATGAATTTTTTTTAAGATTTTTTTAGGCCACACACAAAAATCAAACATGCCATTTTTACCGTAAGTGTAGATTAAGGGAAATGTTAAAATCTCTTCGTAGGCTTACTAGATTTCCCCTTTATCGTCTCGAATATTTCAGAAATGCTTGCAGATACTAAAAGGTTTATTAAGTATACACACATACATAAATATGTAAATGTGATAACTGAATACAGCTGAAATAAGTAGTTTAAAATAAACGCGACAAAATCCGTAAATACAGTTTTATTAATGAATACACCAGGCTTAGCACATACACTTTTTTATGGAAGATAGTGACGAGACGAGAAAATCGTTCACCTGATGATAAATGCAACATCTGCCCATAACAAATCCTGTGTCACCTAGAACGTTTCTGTGTTATACCACAATGCGCTCACCCTGAGAAACTAGTTCTCAAGTCACATATGCCCAGTAATTACTTTACCTGTCAGTGCCTTTCATAGCGAAACGTAGTAATAATTGCACACTACTAATTTAGGGCTGTATATATATATATATATAATTTCATCAAAATCTTTGAATATGTTTCTTGGAAAACAATTATAAACAAGAGTTGCTCGAGTTCATGGTTCATTTAATTTAAAACTTTGTATCTGTACAAGACTTGCTCACTTAAAGTATTACGATAAAAAATATAAAAGAAGTAATTTTGTTTCATTCTGTACTAAAATATTTGAAGCAAAGTCAATACAGACGTCTCGGGAAATATTCAGGTACTCTCTTGATTTTGTTAACATTCGAGTATACTGAATTTATTACAGATATATGGCTGAAACATGTGCCAGATTCAAGATACATAAAGATGCAGTTTGTACAATAAATTCTCTCGTTAAGTGGCTGCAGCAGAATAATCTAAGTCCTTTAAGACTTGTAATTGATGCAAAGCTTACGCCAACTTATCGTCAACCATGTCTGCCTCTTGCACAGGATCATCTGAATTGGACATTGGAACAATGGGGTCTGTTATGTTTTCAAATGAGACTAGAATGGGCCTCTATGGTAGCGATTGAAGAAGAAAAGTGTACCGGAAAGCAGGTGAGCAATTTGCAGATTGTTGCATTGAAGAGCGGGCTGTTTGTGAAGGCACTGATCTGGGGTAGAATTTCTATGGAAGCACGAACTCTTAAGGCAACCGTGATCATGGGAGGTTTAACGGGTGGTACATTGAGAATATTTTACTTCATGTGGTACTTTTTCAATAATTTTATTGGAGTCGAATTTATTTTTATGCGTGACAATGCGAGGCCGTATACTGCAAAATCGTGCAAGATTATATTACACAAGTCGGTGTTCGAGTTATGGAGTGGCCAGCATGCTGACCCGACCTCAACTCATTTATGGGGGTGAATAACATTTATGGGATGAGCTAAAGCGAAAAATTCGTGCTCCAACCTCAATCCCAGAAATTATTGATGCGGTTGAAGAAGAGTGGCTCAACATTCCACAAGAAGCCATAGGAAACTTCATTAAGTCTATGCACAATCGTATTAGGGCAAGAGGATCCCCCTCTGTATAATATGTTATTAAAAAGTATTCATTTCACTCTGAATTTCAACTCATATTAGAAGATATTAAATTGTTTTTCAAACGGTATATTTCCTTTTTCCTATTTATTTTTTAGAAAATATTAATGAGATTAACTCATTAATATTTTCTAAAAAATAAATAGGTGAAGTCAAAAGTTAGCACGCAAGCTTACATACAAACGTACAGTTTTTATACATTTAACATATCATTAAACCAAAAAGTAAAGTTATTAATTATTAAGGTTTATTTTCATGAGTTCCTAACCTATTCCTAATAAAATTATCAGTTGAAAAATAAACATTAGTAAGAGTTAATCGTGCTTAATGTAAAGTGATCAAATTAATGGCAATTTAAAAATTTCCAATGCAAAACTTGAATGCAGTGTGGAAAAGTCCGTTTTGTGGAATACTTAAAATAACTTTGTTGAAGAGATAAATATTATGACGAGGTAAACTGCACACGACTTTGTTCCTTTTTCTGCACGAAAAAATATTTGTAGGGTCTGCAGACAGTTGTTCCGGATCTGGAACTCACGATATAGAAGAAACCTAGTTTGAGGCAACGATCATAAAAAAACATGCAGAATTTTTTTTCTAAGTCTGTTAATATTCCACTACCAGTAGTGTGTGTCCAGACACAGAGCTGAAAGGAGAATTTGGCACAATTGTCATACTTGGCAGGCGGAATGGCAATTACAGTACCAGTCTCTCGCGCTTGAGGTCGATCCCCCACCGGTCCTGAGTGTTTACGCCAACAATTGAAAGCCATGATAGAGAAATATTTAATTTTATATAAACAACATTTTGCATTTATGGGCAGCTCCATTATGCAATCCGTCAAACCATTCAATCTCTATAAATCAAATCTAATATCCACTTAGTAAGTCAATTGGACTTACTAATGGGATATTAGACAGAAGCTTCTTATTTTTTTTTTTTGTGGTAGAAAGAAACGTGACTAGCAAATCGTTCACTTGATGTTAAGCGTAATAAATGGAAATGAAAAATAAATGGAATGAATGGAGCAAATTATTATCCGCATGCATATTACTCCTACAATACTAACGGTAATTATACTTACATATAGTATTTTATTAAGATGTATCAAGAAAATGTTTCATAACACTATGCAAGTAAATATTACCGACCTGAAACATTTTCTAATAACATAGCCTAGCTCGTCCCTCCCTGGAGAGTTCGTTTCTTGCACTTACATCCGACTGATGTTTATTTACATGCTTATTATTTATCATATATGTATGTACTTTTGAAATGTTTTTCCTATTTCAGAAAGACTACCTTATACTTTTTAAGATTAATGATGTCATTTCTTTATATTACAGAATTATTACTCATATTTAAGCGAATATTACAAATTTAATAAAACCTATATTTTACGGTCCGTATAACCTCAGAAACCTATATTTTAGCTTTTATTTTAGGAACTATTTGTTTTCCGTCATCGAGCGCTTTGCAGCACACACGGTCACGGGAGGATTGAGGTGCTGAGGAAGGCTATCTTGCGCTCCAGCGTTTTTTAATTGTGTTCCGATCTACGCAGAATGATTTAACAGTGCAATGAAGTCTTGGAGTGGTGTTCTTATTTTAATTGAATTAAATATATTATAGGATCCCAAGCCGGTAGTAGTACCCAGTCATCATCTCTTTAGAAATTAGCTTGTTGTCGTGGTTGCTTGACATGTTGAACCTCGATGTCTAGGTGGTTCGAGTCACAGATCCTCTCTGAAGCAAAGATTTTGTTCTTTCTTGATTTTTGTAGCCAACTTGGATGGAGCGTGGTGAGATTCAACGAGTGAATATCTGTTAGTGTGGATGTTTTTTCTATACACAGTAGTATTATTCTAATTACCTTAATTAAATCAGGGTTTTAATAGAATTCGAAATTACTTCTACTTCTAAAAAAGCTAAAGGGTTATTTGCCTCTAACCTCTACTTCGACTCTGTTGGAACTTACACGAAATTTCCAATGACGTTTTGGCGTATTCGTTGGACAAATCTTGTCAATATTTGTTGAATTTTTGCACCGAAATTATTTGTGTGTTAACTGTACACATTACTCTTTATCTCTGAATACTCTTCAGAAAATCTCATAGCAAAAAATTGCCAGTGTTATTAGACCATACGGTCTTGATGGCCAATATAAGCCCAATGTATTATTTATGCCGTAGTATTAGCGGTTGTAGAGTCGTATTTAAACCCATGAAATTAAGCTCAATACGCCATTTAACCAATCACCAATCCAACAGAAACGCATGTGTGCGCATACGACGCCCCGAACACCTCGGCAGCCATAGACCGCATTGTGGTCATCCACGATTCTAAAACTGTACACTCAGTTACAATTAGAAACGCACTTTTACGGTTATCACCGCCCAGAGTTATCGACATAACGTTAAAATAGTCAATAGTTCAAAAGGAGGTCTGATTATCCCTTTGGCGGTAAATAGATAACTTATTTTCGAAAGAATAATAAGACAGACTATCTCACGAGATACACATACGTGAGATGTGAGGTTGACGTGACTGTTGCTGATGATAACATTAACTTCATTTATGTACGAGTATTTTACATATGTTGAGTAGGCAGTCCTACTAAAGCATGCTCGAGTTTAGTTGTCTGATTAAGCTGTAAAAGACAAGAAGGCTAACAGCGTCGCTTAGATCGAAATTAAACTAAAGCGGTACATTATATATATTACTCTGCGTAGCGTGAATATACTTATTATTAATAACATTTGCAAGCACCATTGTAATAAAATATGTGTGTTTCTGTGCGTGCATGCGTGTGTGCGTGCGTGTGTGCGTAAGTACGTGCATGTGCGTGCTTGTGCGAAAATGTGTGTGTG
>DWIA01000523.1:0-10393 GCA_018248195.1 Archon apollinus
TTAAATAACAGGCACAATGAAACAAATTAGCAACGTTTGACAAAAATTAAATTAAAAAAAAAAATGTATAAAAGGGCTTCACATTTTTATTAGTTAACTGATGAATATATTATCTATTCTTAAAAAAATAAAAATAGGTAAATATTAGAAAGAGTGACATTATTAAGAAACTGCGGAAATTCCGCGTACTATTTCCTTTAATACACGGTATGGTGTTATACTCGTAGTACAGCAGTACTTGAAATATGGAACAACAATAGAGGATGCCCACCGGACGCATACGTTTCGCGTTGCGAAATATATACATACATAATTCACGAAATACGATCTATAATAGTTGCACATATTGTGACTGTCCGTCTATGAATATAAATAAAATAAATATTCGTGACCAGGAATATCAACTGATGTCTCCTTAAGATAATGTTTTCTCATATTTCTCTTTAAGATATTTGTAAAGGTTATGTTTTGTTTGGCGGTTTATTATAAATCATTTAAAACGCGTGACCATTTTAATTAGGACCTTGTAACTTGGAAGTATGAAAGTTCAGTAGAGCAGTAGTAAGTCGTAGACAGTGCCCGAACACTAACTTATAAAGTTAACCCTTCTGCACTTATAAAAGTTTCACAATATTATTTTAGAAACACCCGATACAAGGGATTCGCTCTCCCACATTTTAAAAAATAATGTGGGGGAGACATACGGCTTCATGCAAGATAGGCCCTCGCCTTCTGCAGTAAGCGCCGACCGATTAACGCTCTCTCTCTGGAGAGGGACGTGAAATTGGGAAACGGACAGTAGTCCACAGCAAAATCGTACCGGCATAAAGAGAGCTTGGTCCCTTTGTAGTGTGATAACACAAACTTTCATCAAAGTCTCGCATGTCAGTGCGTGTTGATGTTATACAAGTACATAGCTAAGTCCAGTCTTAGTGAATATACATTACTCCGTTTAGGCACACGTGGAACAATATTGGGCACTCTGGCCCTTTAAATAAGCCCTCCGTATGCGCCATCAATTTGCAAGACCGCCACAACTGCACAACGCAACTGCACACGTTGTGTACAACTGCACAACGCGTAATGTAAGTATTAGGCATCAACACCAAATACAAGGCACGGCTGTTTGCCGCAGAACACGTCGCGAGTCCACTGCTCATGTCAAGGGACAGAGTCCAACGTTGTTTGGTTCTTACCGCAGCCTCGTGAGATATCATTCGCATGAGGTAGAGAGATATGCTCCACCAACCATTATAGTTAATTTTTATATTAATAATTCAATCAACAGGTGGAGTAGTATTAAAGTATTGTGCATTTCGTTCGAGTTTGCGTCACCCATCACAATTTATAAGTATTCATAAGTGGGAAAGTTACTGAGAGTGTTATTTAATTTTATTGCTATAAAAAAAACCTTAGAGGGCAGACAGTTTGGAGGCCCCGTCATGATGGGATCCAACTTTTTCAAATCTAATGAGTCAAACCGAGCTGAAAGAAGCAAAAATTGTTGCTGATGAACTGTTCTAGCAACCGCCGCAAGACTCAGTGCCGTAAAATGCAACATGTACCAGAACGACTATTGCCGAGCATACGCCATCACAAGGGCCCCCATCGCAAAACCTCTATCGACCAACTATAAGTCGCATCGATACAGATACAACTCAACCAAGGCAATGCACAAATATGACTAATATCGACGATTAAGTTATATTACTATTATGTGTGTATCGATTATGTGATATTACTGTTATAGGAGCACAGTGCTATGGAATTTACGAAAATTTATGCACACCTATTAAACCCAAGGTGAAAATAAGGGTTGAATTTAGAATTATTTGACGCGACATTGGGGTTGAGAGGATTGACAGAAGTTTGGTGCCCGATCATACCAATACCATTCGCATTACAAGGTAATGCAAAACAATTATAACCTCATAGACACAATATCACATAACTATAACAAACCTACTCATTTAAGTTCGACGATGATGTACAATACTGGTGGTAGGACTCCTATGCAGGAATGCGTCTAGGTAGGTACTACAGCAGGTCAAGTTATTCTGCCGTGAAGCAGTAGTGTGCAAACATTACTGTGTCTCGGTTTGAAGGGCACTGTGAGCTAGCGTAATCACTGGGCATTTGAGACTTAAGAACTGATGTCTCAGGGTGACGGGCTCAGTGTGTTGTCACAAGAAACGTTCTGGGTCACACAAGAATTGTTCTGGGTCACACAACATCTGTTATGCACGCTGCAAGTTGCACTTACCATCAGGTGAACGTTTTGCTCGATTCGTCACTTTTTCCAATAAAAAATAAAATAAACAAATAACAGCCACTCATACATAATTTTAAAATATATAAACTGAAAAAAAAAAAATACTTATTAGCATTTATGATTGATTAATTGTTATAAAACCTTAGTTTTAAAATAAGTCACTCACTTTAGTGAAGTCGATAATGCTCTTACTCCGAAGTAAAACGATTAACGGCAATCACGATTTCTTCTCAGACCGTGGCATAACCCAATTATCCGATAATAATTCGTTAAAGGGGTGTAAATTCACTATTTCCTAATTTTAATCGTAGGTAGGGACAAACCCTAAAACTATTAGGACACTGGCGGCCCATGTATTATTTTTGTTGTCATTTTGTATACAATGTGATATACTCTTAAATCGATATAAATAATCTGAATAATTCTATTGCGATAAATGCAAAACGCGATCACCAATCGATTATAAGAAAACGAAAAATTAAAAATTACGTATGTCAGATATTAACAGTTAAGTAATGTCTACTTATTACTCAAATAATCTAACCATAAACTATGGATTAAAATCATAGATGAAATAGAAAGCAAAGAAACGCCTACTTATTATAACTAGCCCTAACAGAATAACAGATGAAAGTATTACTATAAATTATATAAGAAATGCCTGGTTCTAACGACGTATAAACAGTTTCATAATAGACTAAATTACACGCCTGGCCTTTAATTTGACTGAAGATAGACTTGAAAGCGGTAAATAGTAGTACTTTCCAGGGTAAATAATGTGGGCGTCGCAACGGCGTCCTTGTTTAGGTCTAATAGGTTTAATACCAATTTTCATGTAATCTGTGGGGTAATGTTTTTCAATCATAATGAATTTGCTTCGGATATATGATTGTAAATTAAGCCTCAGAATAGAAATACAACGCAACAAGTAACGGAAAAATCCCCTTCAATATTGATTTGTACTCGACAAATTTTCGCGTTATCTAAGCCCGACGATAAGAGGCACCTGCCATAAGCCGCGTGCTCCTATGATAAACATACTTCCCCATCTTTTCCTATCTACTTATTTACTCTAGCCTAGTATTCTGAAGCTTTCCATACGAAATATGTAGCGTTGATAACTATATAGAGGAAAGTACGCAACCGTTCGAAAAAGTATCGAGTGATTAGTGAATACACGCTTGTCAGTGTGTGCCCAGCACTTCAGTGTGCTGATATATCGGCGTATATTTTTATATCTCAAGCTATTCGTATCTCTTAGATAAAAAGGCAAGCTTTGTAAAAGCTTTGATAATTTTATTTGCTTCGTTATATGCTTAGTGATTTCCAATCACCAAGTTTTGTTCATATACCTTTAAATATGTGGCTTTGGTGTGGCAGTCGTTTTAACGTATTGAATTGGATGGGTAAATATACGTTGTAAAATCGGTTAAATTGTGTAAAAACCACGCTAAGAAAGAGTACCAACGCAAAAAAGTCATTGCCGCGATGTTGGATATTAGAAACTTAGGGAAGAAAAATAGGTTGTAGTGCACATATTTCTTAAAAAAAATGGCTGCTTATAATGATGATTATGATTGTCACTATGTCTCCGACACTACATTCTAGCCGCCGTCCTCGCAAGACGCGTTACAACGGGTGCGAACAGATTACGAAGAGTGAATGCCCCTGTGCTGCGCCTGCATGTGTGAAAGTATTGACAGCTTCTTACAATATTCAGATGTTGGCACCGTGGTAGGAAATCGGCCAGAAGATATCATATATCACAACTTTTATTAGAGATACGAATCCAAAGTTCTGTTTCATAAAAGCACTGCGAAGAATAAGATCTACTATTCGACGTACTTCTTCATTTATCAGAGCACTCTGTTTCTGTTTATGGCGTCAATATAGTTAGTTTTATTAAAAATAATTTGTATTTTAGTTAATAACGTTTTTCTTCGACGTCGAAAAGACATCAGCAACGCGGTCTTTCTTCTTACCTCAACTTCGTCCATTAGCATTGTACCCTTAATGGTCGCATTGTGGACAACGGAAAGCGGTCATTTCCTTCGCGATAAACATCTCTGAAAGGATATAGTGCTGAAAGGGCGAGGGGTCATTCCGGAGGCGCACGGAAGGCAATTACAAGCTGAGGTGTCCGCGGGCTTGTATAATTAATGGCATTTTAAATTTACCAAGAACATCGATTGTCACAATTCAAAAATCGACGATAATATTCAAAAAATATTCTTTCTCTTTCTTTCTTTTTTTGTTTTTAGAGTAGAATACTAATTTGCTGAGAGAAATATATAAAAAATGCTGAAATGTTTAGCGACACAGTACAGAACAGCTTTGTTTTATTTAATAAGTACATGACATTGATTTTTATAATGAGCGTTATCGATATTCGTTAATTATAAGATTAGGTTAATGAACATTTCACTAACATAAAAAATTACTGCAGAATAATCGAGAATACGATTAAAAAGTTCTAACACGATAGCCTTTGCAACATCGATAACCGACGCCGATAATTACAGCCGTAAAAGTACTAACTTTTTTTAATTAAGTGCAACACAGAAGCTGGTTACATTGAGCCTCATTACGCTTTTGTATTTTTTCTTTTGTGATGAAGATAAGAAGCTTGTTCAGTAGATACAACAGTGTATATAAATTTATTATTATTATACTTATTCTATACATTTTGTCATATTTATAAATTACATCTTTTTATTTGGCCATTTTAGTTAATGTTTACTAACATTTTATTTTAATTTTTAATTCTCTTTTGCACAGAGATTGTAAGCTAATATAAAGGTTTGTAAAGGTGTCTTTTAGAATTTTAGTAATTATTATATTAATAAGGAATAACTATAATATTTTTCATTAAACATGAACTTCTTGTGGCACACGTAACGATAAAACAAGAGAAATCTTCATTCTAAAGAATTTCAATCCAATAAATTGTTTTAATAGTATTTTTTAAAGAAAATAATCAGACAGCGTTCTGGCTTTCGTCGTCCTGAATTTAAATATTTTGATTTTTTTTACTCTCTCATAAATAGGGCATACCAAACATGGGAGGACATACAATTAGACGAAAATTAGATTAAAGTAGAGCAATTGCCAGACTTGTTCTTTTTTTGAAATAAACTTAGTTTTAGTATGGTTAAAAGTTTTTTAATAAATTTTATGACATAGATTAAATTAAGAAATGGTAAATAAAAAAAACAAATTAACTTTACTTCACAACTGTTCCGCTTTTCCTTTTGGGTTCGATGTACTAGCTGTTGACGTACTAGGCATTAATAAATGAAAATAATGTAAATACCAATAAAACTAAAAATATTATTGACTTTTAGGAAGAAATGGCAAAATCATTTAATCAAAAAAATGTTACAATAAAATATTTTGTTGACCGCTGACGGAAATTATAAATATAAAAATATTCTTTACAAACGTCATACGACTCATACTACGAAAACTATTGTGGCTCGTTAAAAAGAAAAGAACAAGCTCACTTAGTAATGGCCACTTTCATATAGGCTTCAAGAACACTAAAGTCGAGGGTGCTTCTTGTGCCGTTTAAAAAATCTTTCTAGCTTTCCTTGGACCACGCCTTTTAAAAAGCCTTCAGGAGTATTAATTTAACAACATTTTCAATGATTGCTCTCAACAATATGAAATGACAAATTTAATTTTAAAATTATGTTTATTTTTAAATGTGACTAAAGTTGGCGCTAAAAGCAAAAGCGTCGCTCTTGTACGTAAGTCTTATTTAGTTTTTCATGTGGCAACAAAATCGTATCCAACGCAAACATTGCTACATTCCTCGACACGAACGCAGAGAGTCTTTTAAGTCTCCGGGGGCAAAACAAACATCCTTCACTCAAAGTCGATGCAAAGACAAATTCTTTTGGCGCGCGAACTCAAAGAAGTACGCGGGCCCGCAAACAAAGAGTCACTCGTAGAATTAGCCGTTGCGACGATAGCACTAATTAGCAACGGTGACTCGCTTAAGTTATTTCGCTTAATTAAGTTGCGCAGAAGTGGTCTGCGGCCGGCCCGTCACAGAAGGCGCCGTAAATTGTTAGAATACGGGCAACACTCCAATTAATCTTTTTACACATCCAACTAGTCGCATGAGGGTGTGCACTTAGACGAGCCGAGCCTCAAACCTTTTTAAACGTTCGCACACGAGCGACTAGGTACTGCAGTCGCACAATATGAATAAGGACTGTGGCGTTTTTCTTTTCATACGACGGCAACAAAGTGTCACATGCGGACTTTTTATGCCAGCATTTTGTTGCCATAGACAATATAATACTTAGTCCGACTAGATAAAATAATGTGGCGGAATACGCGCCCGGTGCATCAACGAATTATTTTTTTAAGCGTCTACAACATTTTACTTCATATTTAATTACGCACTTAATAACATTTATTAATTCAACTGAGAACAAAATCTCTCGTCTGTAAGGACTCTCACAGTCAGAAACGGAAATGTTGCCAACCTTACATCGCAATTTTCATATGCCTTTTAACCTTACCGTGCCAACCCGCTCCGTATTAAGTTCAATATTTAATTTTTGCAATTAAAAAAAAAACTTGAGCGACGCAATTTTATTTCGTAACACTCGAAACGTTATCAAAGTGTGAAGGTAAAAAAATATTTAAAGCCGTCTAAACAGTGTGGCTGGGGCAGTAATCATCCCTCGACGTGTGAAGTCACCTTGTGGTGTTATTGTATACGCTGACTCTGAAATTTAATTGGTTGGCTAATACACCGTTGCCGAGTCGGGAGTCTAATTTACGTGTTAACATTTTTAATAAGGCCCGGCGAGGCTAGGGCGCCAAGTGGCCGGCCATTTATTTCGCGCTACGCTCATACGAGCACCTCCAGTAATTAATACAACCCTTTCGAGGAAGCTTATGAGTAGTTTTCCTTCTAAAAAGCTTGCTAATTACACGTCTCGCTATTCAATTCTTATGAAATGAAATGAGACTGACATCGCACGCTTTCGCTCGACGACTCTAAAACGAAACATAACCTAAAAATGTCACACCTCAGCACTAAATTCAAGTTAACGTGCCTGTACTTCCGAAAGTTAAGGTGCACGCACGCAAAGCAACCTAATAGGTAAGGGCGAGGCTGAATATTTACATATCATTGCGATACACGAGCCATTATAAAATATTAGCCTTCTGCCAGCCATCGTCGTTAATAATATAATTAAAACACGCGAAGGAGTGGCCCTACTTACAACAGTAAAGAAGCTTCGTTTACTATATACATCTAGCGATATTTCTTACCACTTATTTGGTAGTAAAAAAAAGTTATTTTATACTTTTGTACTTAATATAAAATATGTGTATTCCCTGACGAAATTACTGGTTAGACATGTACATATAATATACTACATGAATAATATGAAATCTCCTTGTTTACAAGGGACCCCTTATAAGGGATTCTTCACTAAATTTTCTCAATACAAACTATTAGCAGATATAATGTCGCGCTTCATGTACAACAAAGTTTTCGTTGAAATAATTCTATAACTATTAACATAGCTGTACGAAATATGCTACAGCTATTTCGCTTCAAGAATATAGCTTTCATAATAGCATGACTAATCATGTAAACCGTCATTGTCATCTTTCACAACTAGCGCATGGTATAGCGCCATCGCCATTCCATCAGCTAATGAAAAGCGTAATTAGAAAAGTGGAGCTTTCTTCCGACCACCGACGTTATCTTGTCTTCGATGGGGCATTAAGTTTTTAATTACCCCCTTCCCAGTGGGGGCTCTTTTAATCACATTTCCACCGTTTGTTAAGTCATTAACGTTCTTTTAGAACCTTTCATAGTATCATGTATTAATTTCATAGGATAAGTATAATGAAAGAATCGTTTCTATAGCTGATTAAGTACCTACCATATGCAGTGGGGTTAGAACACGGCATGGCTTTCTGATAGTCGAATATTGTAGACCGGTGAGGTGTAGCAGTGTCTAAGTTGCGATGTACCTGGTTCCGATCGTCAATCCAACTTATAAACATGGTGATAACTACAAATACTTCCATCTTGGGAGAAACCATCGACCAGCTACGAAAAATATCAGATGAACATACCTTTACAACATAATTCCCTGAATTCCATATGCTACTTCATTACATGTCAGAATTTCAAAATGACACAACGGAAAAGAAAACATTTCTTGTTTCGGTCATTAGTTAATATACTAATGTTAACAATCCAATGAGATATGAACATACGAGGACATGCGGCACGCCTTGCCGCGGTCTCGAAGGAGCGGGCGCGCCGTTCTTTCATTACTGTCCACCTTAAAAAACTTAATACTGCTCTAATGACACGAGTTTTGGGCGGGAACGTCACGCGATTCTATTATGTTTTTTTTTTCAACGAGGTGCATGAAGCACACGCTTTTTAATATGGTGACATAGAATATAAAATAATAGTTATCGCAGTTTCCCAAAAAAAACTCAACGATTAATGATACTTAGTATATGAAATACAAGAAATAATTTTGCATTTTATTATACACTAGCTGATTTACCCCGGCTGTTATTGTTATGTTAATAAATATGTACACTGAAAAACAGAACCAGCCACTTTACCCATTGTTAATGTTCGTAAAATCTGTTCATATATCGTGTCTGTCTGGAAAGGAATATATATGCCTAATTTCAAGTCTTGTAATTTTGGAGATATCGTGATGTGTCAGTGGTAAGTCGCTTTGGCATATATTCGTATACATAAATTATTAAATTTTAATAACACAAAGTGACCATTTTCAGCTACCCAATTAAGATGAATACATAATGTTACGTAGTAGTGGTCTAAATAGGGCACTCTGTCTTCTGTCTTGGGTGTTGTAAGACTCGACCAAGCGATATGGCAACACCAACAAATGGTATGGAGTGAGCTGTGGCCTGTTAAACGGCTGATGACCGTACATAATAGTGACATATTATTATCACAGTTCGAAGTTCTCATTCGATTTGTTATTCCTGCTGGCGACACAACGACGGAATAACTTTTGCAAACTGAATTACGAATACGAAACAAGACGTAGAAAAACAGAAGTATTTTTATAATGGCCGCACGTTTATCTTATAACGGTTTGTCCTTGTTTTATCCTCGTTCTGTCTTTGCTGTAGCGGCGACCATTATCGCCAACAACGGAAGTTGACCAGCGCTCGCGCAACCTCTTATCTCTCTCCGACTGAAGTCCTTAACCGGCCAATCACTGGAGATCTCTAACACTTCATAATTCTTATATCTTTCATTTGTTCCCACAAGTATCGCGGGGTCATATTACGCTGGACATTTGTACAACGAAGACAACAAATTAAATGTAACTATATCGCTGTATTGTAACATTTTATAGTATTAATTGGTTGTTTTAAAAGGTCTTTATTTTCAATAACCGCAATGAATGTAAAGAGTTCTGCAAGGACTATGACCATAAAGATTCCTTTCCAGTTTCTCTGGTACTATTTCCTTAGGAATTCCTTTCATTTTTTCTTTTTTTTTTAATTCTATATTACACTTAATATATCAAATTTTAAATAGCATAAAATATTTTATATCGAAATTTCATTCCCATGTTTAGTGAGTTTTTTTATACTCAAAATGAAACTGGCAATTTCCAGAACGACACTTATTACCACCTGAGTTATGACATAAGAAATCAAACAGAATGACAGACTGAGTTAAAAAGGCGCGGCGTAGGCTCTACACATGGGAAATTACCTAAGTGCCACAACTAAACGACAACTCTGACCCGCCCGAAGACATAATTAATTAAGGTGCGAAACGGAACACACGAAAACAAGAAATGCTCGGTATGTTTTTTTCGTAACGGCGCGACTTCGAAATGTTGGCATTTGGAACATTTTAATGTGTGGATAACAGCTTTTTTTTTGTTCAAACGGTTGTCATCTTTCGTTACTTGCCAGTTCTTATATAATATCTTAGACTAGAGAATCGATTAAAAACTTTTTCTAAATAATAAAAAAAAAGTATATAATTGATTAAATCTGAAATACAAAATCACCATCTAACAAAATTGTATAATACTGTGGAGATACAATGTGTGCAGCTAGAGGCTGCAA
>DWIA01000524.1:0-10386 GCA_018248195.1 Archon apollinus
GGAATCGGTGTTCTTTTGCAAGGATTTGTGGTCTGTCAAATCTGATGTAAATGTTAAGGCGATCTTGAACATGGTCATAGACTGCAGACTTTCTAGACTGTCGGTATTTCACATCAGTTATATGTTCTTCAACGCGGGTTTTAATGGATCTTTTTGTTTGCCCTATGTAAGAGAGACTAAATTCAGAATATAGCTTGCTTACTCATGCATCTTGTAGAGGGATAGTACACTAGACAAATGGTTAAAACTTCTGCCGAAAAAGATAGGTCATTAATAAAATAAACGCGAGAAAATCCGTAAATATATAGTTTTATTAAATGTGTAGTATTTGCGCAAATATAAGAATTCATTGGCATTAGTATATATTGAACTTTGCAAGAGCGTCGAGTCCGTCAAATACATGTTTATGTAAGTGTGTGTAAATATGTGAAAAGGAAAAAAAACTACGCTATTGTCGCACTGAGAAACAATAAAGATGATGACGAAGTCCCTAGATCAATCTGGCCGATGTTATGTAACCTTTTCTGTGACAGTTTGGCGTATTTTAAGTTTTTCTAACCATTAGAGACATCCTCCAGTCATTCTTCTTGACGTGCACCTAGATGGTGAAATAATACTTGCTGCTTGCAAGTAGATTTTGATTCACACAGTGTAATAGAGGGTCAGCTGACCCCAGGCAAACCATTTTGCTGGCATTTTTTATTATTATACATTGCTTATTATACTTTCAACAGGCAGTTGGGTATTTTATATTGGAAAATAAGTGAAACTACTTTCAACAATATTGAGGCAAGCCGCCGATGTTGAATACACGTCTAATGACAATGCCATTGAAAAAAAAACGAAGTTACTAACTACCCAGTAAAGTTTTTGTTCCCTGTGAATGCCCTGTCTTCCAGCATGTAGCACTTCTTGGAAAGTACCACATAATCTTGCTCATAAATTTATGTCCAACTAAGCTTTGTAACTGAACCCAAACTCAAATAATGTTGTTCTGTCTCGCGTTAGTTACCTTGTAATCTTTTTGTAGTCCCCCGACTAGGTCTAATTGTAACATGATGATTACACAGAAGTTCTTTCATTAATGATATAGAATTTGGTGAACAATAATTTTGTTTTAATATTTATAGCCAACGAAATGTGTACATATTTGTACACCATTATTACCCAACGACAAAACATTCAAGAAAAACTAATACGCGAGCGACGACGCAGCAGACAGCCATAATATAGCTAGCAGCCCAAAAATGAGCAGTCAACATTTCTGCAAAAACACAAATCATTGGTTTTCGGGGCGAGTTGAGTTGTGCAAACAGCAAAAATCCTAGTGGGGGAAATCGGTTTTTTTTACTATATTAAAACAAAATTCTGAGAAAAGTATGAAACTTAGTTATTGTTTGTCCTATTTCATTAAGTAGCTCACCTTAATGAGTACATGAAATGTGTAACATACATATCTAGATGAAATAGGTTGACTGACTATCTAATCAGTCACCCTATTTTATCTCGTGTCATAAACGTCAGCTAAGAAAAGGGCCAGACAAAACCAATGGTCCCGAAAGCCTGGAGTAACCATATTAAACATACCAGAACTAGTGATACCTTACCTGTGGTAGGATTTTTATAACTGTTGCTATGTACCATAAAAATGTGGTTAAGTAAACCCGAGTTAATAAACTGCCCCACAGAATTTTCAATTAAATTTTCTTAGTGGATACGAGTGTGTGCCTATTTACCAACCTTATCATAGCTGACTTGCCTCTGGTCGGGTCTAAAGCCTCGGTCAAGCCAAAGTCAATATTTGTGCGAAAACACAATTGTCGGTTTTCAGGTCAGGCTGGTTTGTGATTGTTCCTGTGTCTGTGACACAGTGTACGTCTTCCGCGTAATCTTGCGCGCTTTACATCGCCGCTAATATTTGCGTATAGTCTCGGACACAGTATAATATCTTAAGTCTATTAAAACTATTATGTGGGACCTCGAGAATATCGGTGAATATTACATATAAAATTTCATATAAACTGTACTACCCAGTTGTCTTGCTTTGTACCAAATTCACTGAATGACAGGACCGATTATATTTACTCAAACACTACAAATTTAACAAAACTATATTTTACGGATTTTATTGCATTTATTTTTAACTTTATTTCTCGACGTTTCGAGCACTTTAACATAGCATAGCATCCATCAAAAGAATCCATCAATGGTCACTGGAAGACCGAAGTGTCAGACGTCCTGATGTCATAGTTAATACGGGTTACCTTCAGCTTTTTATTATCAATTTTAACGACATCATAGATTATGCGCGGTTTATTATCTGTGAAAACAAACACTGGATGAATTAACATTAAAAATATTATCGAAAGGAATGAATTTCTCAATATTACTGCGAAGAACCCCGTATGAAGAAATTATCTGTAGTGTCGAGGATTGTATGTTTAAAAAATATCGGGATAGAAGATTTGGAGGCCATACGTCAAAACATTGCGTCTAGGTTTCTACAAGTTCAGTGCCGAAACTAAACCTTCAGCAGCCTTGTGGAACACAACAAGATACCACAGACGATGGAATGAAGAGTTCCATTCCCTGAAGTACCACATCAGTGATAGAATCAGCAACGGTGGTCGGATCATCCAGCGAGAAGTAAACTTGCCCCATGGATAGGACGCAAAGAACGACCGCATCCCATCCCAGTCTGCCGACCAGCAGGTCAGCAGATGGTGCAACAGGGAAGGTATATGATCCTCTAAGACTGGGACTCGATTCGGCGAAGAAACCAGTGTGTCAGATCATATGCCAAGGCAAAGTCATAAATAGATCTCTCCGCATGATCTATAGAATGCGATCCGAGGCTCTGCGGAGGGGATCTGCTGAAGCACGGAATCCGCAGCCATTTGGATATGCTCGATGAGTCCTATAGTGTGTGGGACCTATAGAGACATCCAAATACGCGAGGATGGTCGTCGCAGTCTATGCGTAGTCCTTCAAGACTGCCGAGGCTCGCTGCCGATCCGCCGAAGTAGATATCTGTATATACACCCAGCGAGTACAGAGTCCCAGAATACGCGGATACGCGGGGCAGCCTGCGCACTCACGCTCAGGAGGCGTAGAATAGTCTGAGCTTGAATGCTCAGCGAGGGATTCTCCGGGACTGTCGGTGCTGTACCCCCCTGGGAAGATTCCTCTTAAGTGCCGCTATATATATTTGCTGGGGAGGGAGGAGGAGTGGGCTTCCGGTTACCTACACTCACCAAACGAAACGCAGAAGTGTATTACTTCGTGAAGTAGAAGTGTTACACTTCTACTTCATGTTCTACTCAAGTATTCTATGAAGTCTTGGTACTTCCCGGGTGGCTGGTTGATTCCTGCAACATCATAGACTGTTGCGTGGACTTTATTTTAAACATTAATAATAAAAAAAAAGAGCAAGCGACCGTCTGTCATTTCTGAGGAGGCTTGGAATCCTGGAAAAGTCCACCGCGCTGCTCCAATGCGGGTTGATGGACTTCACATATACTCGCAATATTTTAATTATTCAGAAATGCAGGTTACCCTACGATTTTTTTCTTCACGTGGTAAATCAGCACAAAAAAATTCAGAACAATTTTAGAGGTGCCGGCACTGGGAATGGAGGACATGTCACCAGCGTACTACTTAAAGCGAGTGCCTTGCTTAGTGCGTGAGCTAGCAAGCGTACAACAAATATGCGTATATTTGTAATACATAAGTTAAATTATATTTTTTTTATATCATACCAAAGTAACCTTCCCACAGAAAATTTTCATTTTCATTTTTTTAGCTTTATCACCGAACTAAACGCTTTCTACCGGCAAAGCAAAAACGAAATGACAGTCATCGCTAAAAACATTATTGTCTCGGAGACAGTGGCTGCGAAAAACTGGAATAGAACAAAAAACAAATGTTTGTCCCTAAAATGCGCATATATTTATTTTATTTTATTTATACCAGAGGTTCGTTCATATTTCGAGTCTAGAATAGCTTAATATTAACATTAGTATCTACTTAAAATTGTTTAAAAAAAAATCACAATCATCTTAGTACAGTGGTTGTGAAAAGTTCAAATAGAATCGAAACAAAAAACAAACACAACAAACACAAATTCCATTGATATCTTTTAACGTTATTTGAGTCGTAATCATATTGTCGGCCGCGTGGCCCAGTGATCAGAGTAACTTACTTCTAGACCGCGGAACTTGGGTTCGAATTCCAGTCGGAATCAATATTTGTATAATAAAACAAATCATTGGTTTTCGGGTCGGGTTGAGTTGTGCCTACAAGAGAAGTCCTGGTGCAGGTTATCTTTTTTACTATATAAAACAAAATGCGATGATGCCTTACTGACGGTAATATTCCGATGGCAGAATTCGGCTTTGGAAGTACCACCGCAGTACCAGTGGCAGTATTCTGCTGTGCATACATTAATGGTTCAGTTAGAACGGCACTGAGATCTAGTGTGATTAGTATGCATGTGATACTTAATAACTGACGTCTCAGGGTGACGAGCACACTGCCAGCATCACAATATTTTCTAAATGATTAAAAGATTCCGGATGACACAGCATTTGTAATGGACAGACACGCCGTCGAGCACGTGGTAAATCAGCACTTAAAATAGCAATTAACCATTTTAGTGGTGCTGGCGGGAAACGAAACCAGGTCACTCTCATACTATGAAATTTAAAGCGAGCGCCTAGCCCCTGAGCTACCACGGCCCTGTCCGATGTCGGTTAGCTGCTGGAGCTACCACGGTCCAGATTGGTTTCACAATATTATATATTATTTCTAAGGCATACAGGTTGTTGCTATGTTGTCATCTTTCGGCAAAGTTTTAGAACATTATAAGTACTAATTACTTAAATGATTTAGTTATCCCGCCACGAGTAATAGTATCTATCTAAATTAACAAATTATAAAGCAATTGTCCTATCCCTGATCACTCGCTTACAATGAAATTTAAAGCGAGCGCCTAGCCCCTAAGCTACCACGGCTCACAAAGATAATTCTTAACAATAGATATTATTAACAAAGATAAAGTAAATCACATAGAGTTTAATGAATAGAATTAGATTAGATTAGTTCTAGACATAGATGAAGTTTATGTTTTTATCCGACGTTTATTAGCCTGGAATACATATTTTACATTTTTATATTTTTGATGGGATCTCACTTCTTTTTGTAGTCCTCCTCTTTTTTTAATTCAAAATTATTTGTCATGTAGGTACTTGGTATCCTGAGAAAATAATTTATCATACACTTTGTAGGACAAATTATATTTATTAACAGTATGGAAACCAAGCTGAAACTTTTTTTTATTTTTCCTTCGTTTGTGGACTAAATACCAAATTTTAAATTTCTGTCTCTGCTAAAGGCACCTTAAAGTTTGATGATCGGTAAATGAGTCAGTGACAAAAAAAGGTAACTCTTACTTGAGATATTTTGTTAATTGTGTTAGGTGCAAACTTGTAATGAGGGTTTAGAAACTTTTTAGAGACTTGAATTTTAAAGTTTTTATATAAAAATACATTACTTTTTCTTTTAGGTAATAAATATAATTTTCATTAGTGTAACGTCGCTATCTACAGTACTTTCGTAATGAGGATCCTCTGACGGAGAAGAAACTGGTGAAAGTTAAATTAAACATAATATTAAATTTTTGTTATCTCAGTTAACAACAGCATTAGTAAAAAATATTTTAAATAAATTTAAAATGATGGTCTTAGATATAAACGAAGTACGCTCTGTAACAAAATTTTGGACAAGACATTTAATAACACATACATACGAGTATATAAATGCTTAGCACAATCAAGCATCTGGCACACAAGCGGCTGCGCTAAAATCAGCGTTGTGGGTATCTGTGAATTATATAAACCTGTTCGTTGCATCACAATGTAGCGCAAATTAAAACACGTGACAAAAAATTTAGGATACAAAATTAGGGTATTACCTTTCTGTCTTCTATTGCTTATTTGTTATTTACATTATATTTGTAAGTAGTTCTGTGTTTTAGGTGTAATTGTTTTGTAAGTTTTATTCATAACTTTATGCTTGCGTGTGATGCTATGAATAAAGTGGTCTACTTGAAAAAAGAAAAAAAATATTTATCCTTTTTTCAAGTAGACCAGCCTCCATAAGCGCCTGCTAACAAGTATAACGTTGCAGCCTAAGCAATCCTGAGCAATATTTCAAGGAATACAAATATCCGTCACATGAGGTTCAATAAGTTTCTTAGTAATTGAAATTTCAGAACTTTGCCCACAACAAAAATGCAAAGGGCTTAAAGGAGTCGTGAATTGCTTCGAAAAAGGAATACTACGCCCATCCTTGTGTTATTTGTTTACTCGACTTGGCCGAGGGCACTGCTGCGTCCACGGATTTCGACGACATGTGAAGTCCGCCAAACCATATTGAAGCAGCGTGGCGGACACTTCCCGGCTCTAAAACTGTATCGGAAATTAACGGTGACAGCAGTGAGAGATTTATACGTTATACACTTTGATTCTCTAAAATATAATGTGACTTATTTTTTTTTTTACTACTAGAGAACATTACGAAATACAAATTAAGAGTAGGTTGGATAAATCCTCATAAAAGGGGTTAGTTGGGAAATACCAATCTACATTCGTCAAGGGTCGTTCAGTGAAGCATCGATCGATTTGTAAACACTCACAAAACCTTAATGAAAAAAAAAAAGGTTTTCGCTTTTGTACATCCGTGCCCTTTTATTCGTGACGTTTCAATAATGCGATGAAATTTCGTTAAAATTATATAAAAACATTGTTTTACTTTGCACTAGGATAAAAACATGTAACAAAGTTTTTTAACAATAAAATATAAAACTGATTACTTCTTTCATATTCAGTGCATAATATATAATTTCAACTATGCTAATTAAATAATAACAGTGCCAAGGACTGGACACAGATTTTGATTAAAAATGTCTAAATACTATTTTATTTTTTCTAGAAAACATTACGTTTATTTAAAAATTAATAGTTTATGAAGCAGCAGAAGTAAGAAATATGTTTAATAGAAGAAAGAAAATATGTTTAATATATTTTTATATTGTGATTAGTTAATTTTGAATAAATGTATTTAAATTAAAATATTTATTATTTAAAAAAGAATTATTACCACCAGACGAGACGATCCATTTCCATACATACTATTTTTTGTTCATGCGTTTTTAATAACTAATTTTGAACCGCTCATAAAAAGCTTAAACGTTAACATTATTTTAACATTTTATTTGACCTAACCAAATAACCTGTGGTTATATGGTGTATTTTTTCCGTTATCGCATGTGTTTTACTAAAAGCATGGGTTTTTTTAATTTTTATTCTGAATAATTTCAAGCATGTGCGTGCGTACTTACTCATTTTCTATGTCTCTGTCGCCTAGAAAAGCTCTATGTTGGATCTCTCGCCATCGTTACAGCCGTTGGTAGAGAGTGAGTTCCAGGGAGTGAGAGTTACGTTGCTATTTTGTTCCGTTTATTTAGTCTAATTGTTCGTCAGAAGTTCTACACATAATATTAATACGAAATGTATGAAGGTAGACTTTGTTTTCCTTAGGAATATTCTCAGCAGATTCTCATCACTCCATGAGTTGACTGGAGGCTAATGCTTATAGGCACTGAGTCCACTCTACGTATTTGCTTCCTGCTTTAAAGACAGCAATAAAAAATCAATAAATATTATTTCAGAATAATCTATGTATTAATACGTGAAGAGAAATCTTTGTATACCCTTTTAAGCAAATTGCGCACACGGAGTATGATATTACGCATGTTAAAGTTTGTATGAAGAAGAAGCCAGGAATTTGAAATTTATATTATAATGTGCTACTAATTTATTAAATATAATTAAATAAGACATTGAATCTTTACGTTCGTACTGAAAATGTGAACCACAAAATATTATGCCGTTTGTTTACATTTGTACTGCCAATGTCAGACACGTAATAGTCTCCGATCAAACAGTCTCAGATATTTTTCAGTTTTGCTGTGTGCGTTTAATACGAGTTTCACATGCAAAACACAACCACAAATAATAATCAATAATATTTGATTTTACTGCTGGGATTCGTACTTAATGTACCGCGAATTAATATGAAATGCCTCCTTTCCACTCTAACAAATAGTCGTCTATTTGTTAGAGTACTTGGGTTCCTATACCAGCTGATGTGAATTTAAAAAACACAAGTGTTGTACATGTGAAATTTATGATTGTTACTCACACCCATGTTACTTTAGGAGTGCTAGTGTAGGGCATATTATATCTTTTGATTTGGCAAGATATAGGCACTTATGGGTCACAATAGTCATATAACATTACGTAGCCTATGTCTTTATGAGAAATGTAATTTTGCGTGTTCATTTCATTTAATTCAAATAAGAAGACAAATTGTATACTCCTTATTTGCAACAGCAACAATAAGCTACTCTCTTAGCTTTAAATACAGCTTTGGACTCAGTGGAGAGACTTGCCGGGAAGCTTATCGGCAGCTTATTTTTGCTGGTGGTAGGAGTCCTTTGCAGTAGTCTGCGTGAAACAATAGTGTGCAGGCGTTGCTGTGTTTTAGTTTGAAGGGTACTGTGAGCTAGTGTAATTACCGGGCATCATCGGACAACGAGACGCATCTAGCATTCGGAACAAACTGCTGGACATTAGCTTTACAAATAAATAATCTATATATCTCTATACAGACTTTTCAACATTACAGTAACTACCGTGCGGTCAAATCATTATGTTATAAGTTTCATCAGTAATTCTTATTATTTCTTAGCATGGCTGAAAGTGTAAGACGCAAGTATGAATATACCTTAATATTCATGCAAAAAAAGATGTCCTTTTTAACTTACAAAATAAATATATTTATGTTAAGTAAATATATTAACTATTGCTTAGAGGAGAAGCTTACAATTACGGATTCCGAAAACTTATTTTTCTGCTCAATTACCACTGAAAATTACAAGGGTCTATGAAAGCCGTAGCGGCGGTCTCCTGAATGTACTTTAATACGTCGTATAACGAGTAATAGATTCATATATATCACCTCACTAGTCTCGGGCAGATATTTCGTTCCTGCAGCGAAGTGGCGTTAACTTTGTATAATTTAATGAAACAGTCGTAGCGTAGATATTGTTTTTTTTTTTTTGTATAAACGAGTATTTAAGGCACATGTTAAATTAGGACATTTACTATGATAACGTCTCCCGGGAAATATTTATCGACGATGGCGACAACTTTCGAATACTGTCGGAAGTTATCTACTGCGTCCAAAATATTATAGTGCCACAAGTGTTCGTGCAAACACAAAAGCACTTATTATAACTAAGCCTAACCCGATGTAACGCTCATGGGAAAAAATTAGAGGTATCACTGTACCGCTATGTTACTTCCAGGTAATATATTAAATTGCCGTATGGTGGCGGTGTTAGGTAATCTGCCACCCCATTTTGTCCCTTTGGTCGACTAAGAAAAATGCCGGGAAAATCGAATAGCTTCCGAACTATCCTGACCGGTAACGGACAGTAGCGTCTAAAGTGCGAAGTGTCTGCTACTGCGATCACCAATCCGCCTGCCAAGCATGTAGATTACGGCAAATCCTCTCAACCTGGGGGAGGCCTATGTTCAGTAGTGGTCTTTAACAGGCTGTTGAAGAAGAATAAGAAATACACAGGGTTCGCCATAACATTTATATTTCACTGTCACAGACGTGGTGAATCACCACTTAAATGCGGTAACTATTTTTTGTTGTTACAACATTGGAACCCAGGTCACCGCAGTGCCAGTTATTCTGCCTTCAAGCCCCTCAAACCTTTTTAAGCTTTACTTCAAATTTTAAGAGCTCTGTAGCTAGTGTAATTAAAGTCATGCGAGACTTAAGAACTAATGACTCATGGTGATAAGGACAGCAGAGAATAACGCAGTTGCTTCAGAGTGATGCTGCAACATTTATGATCAGGCGTGGCATTTACCATTAGGTGACAACGTAGTTTCGGTTCGTACTAGTACTCGGTTCTTTTCGTAAATCAATATAATCAAGATGCATTTTACGCCCCTAAGTACAAGAGACCTTCTTCTTGGACCTTCGATCTCAAAACCAGGAACAAAATTCAGACTACCCAGAGAAGAATGGAAAGAAGTTGCCTAGGTATAAAACTGAAGGATAAGGTAAGGAACGTTGACATTCGTAAGAAGACAAAAGTATGCGATGCCTTAACTTTTGCAATGAAAGCTAAATGGAAGTGGGCAGGTCACGTGGCCCGTTGCAAGGACGGTAGGTGGACTCTACGGACAGTAAAGTGGTCAGGGCCAAAAGGCACCAGATCAAGAGGTCGACCAAGGGCCAGATGGG
>DWIA01000525.1:0-10384 GCA_018248195.1 Archon apollinus
TTTCATTATCAGTAAGATGTAGGTCTTTTATCTCACTGACAAAATGGTATGAATCCTTTGTGTGAGCTCTTGTGTGTTCTCTGAGCGGTGAAAGTATATTCGCTACATGTTGAGCCAATCTATGAGTTGGTGAATGGATCTGGCTCACTATGGGACGTAGTGGAGAATTTGGTTTGTGTATTTTGGGCAACCAATACAACTTTGGTGGTTTGGCACAAGAAGTTATTATCGAATTTACGTCTAGATTTAATTTTTCGGAGGGCTTCTTTATCAAGTTGCTAGTTGTTTTGAGCATTAATATGCTCAAAAAAAACTATTTTAACCCCGATGTCATACCTGTACTGACTAAAACCAACCACTAATGTGGTTGGTTTTAGTCAGTTGGAACTGCGATCTAAAATAGTTTATTTATTTCTTATAATTAAGTCAAAGAATTTGTATATTTTAATTAAAAAAAGCTCAACACTACTGATAATTAATGGGGTTGATTTCGGCATTGGTACTTCTTCAACGCTAGAGTGCCTTTAATTAATTAGGCAGTAGCGCCGCGAGAAAAGCTAGTATCTTTATAAATGACCACTCTTTAACCTTTTTTGATTGATACTGATGTTAACAAAGGGGTACACTGTTTGCTGGTGGGATTCCTATGCAAGAATCCGTCTGTTTGTCAGTATGGCTGACAGAAGTTCCCAAAAACAGCAGCAGCCACGACGACCCATACATTAGGTTACATGCCCCCGAGTGTTAACGTAAAGAAAGCCACAACTCGACTCCCGCCTTACACTATTGTATGTCTGATTTTTCTATCGCACAATCTTTATTTTGACTTTATTGACGAAATCAACACAAGTACGATAAAAGTGTTAATACAGTTTACATTTTCTAATAGCAACTAATTCATACTATATATTAAACCTTTGCTATACAAGCTAATTCTACAGTATTACATTTCTACGTAAATAAACAGTTACAAAATTCAACATTTTCTATGTACAAAATATTACTATTTTCTACTTTATATTTTTCGATCTTATATAACAAATAAATTTACTGTTTCTACTTAACTTAGTGTTTCTACTTAATAAACAATATTGTCTACAAAAATTGCTTAAGTGTTGCGAAAAACATTACTTTTTCTAATTTTTTGTTTATAATTTCTATATGTTCATACATTATTAATGGAATTTACATTTTTCCGCAAGATTCTACTATCTACTTGCATACAACACATCACAATCTTCTTCTAGGACCGTGTAAAGGTTTTAGAATCCTTATTTAAGAAAGTTACATTTACATAACACTTTCGCAACTCCTGGTAATACGCCGTGCTATGTGTACACATCTACCGGGTCGCAAAATCTACTTTCGCTTTTTTACCATTTTAACAAGAATTTCGTATTTCTATGTAATTGAAAATTGCTCACATATCATTTAAGACCTTGTAAGGGTCTTAAACGTCATATTATAGATGCTTTTCCTAATTTCGATATTCTGGTTATACAGCGTATTTCTGCTTTTGCGTCATATACCTGGTTTCGTGACGAATTTACATAAGAAACTGCTATATTTGCTTTCCGTGTGTATGCGTCTATCTATGCATTCAATTTCTTTCTTATGTACTTTGCAACTGTGATCGTTTTAAAATTCAATTTACTACTATGTATGAGACTTTTAACGATATAGAAAATTGTGTTATATTAGATGTTCTAATAGGTTATTTTGACTTTGATTTTTGGAGTGGAATCTGTGTGGCCGATGCTAACATTATTTGACATTTTCGTAACTTTAAATTTCGACAATTTTTTTTTTATATAACTTTAACGAAATAGAAAAACGTGTTATATTAAGTGTTCTCATAGGTTATTATAACTATGATTATGACATAGGCCTCTACCAAATCAGGAGGATCTGCCGTAATTGCTGCGCTTGGCATGCGGATTGGGAATGGCAGAGACTGATACTTCTGCTACCTTAGACGCTGCTGCTCGTCACCGGTTTAATTTGGCTCTCAATTAGGTCTGGTATAATAGTGATGGTTATTCCGCCATCAATCGGAGACCATAAGATTCTCCTGGCATTTCCCTTAGTCAACTTTTATGACACCCACGAGACAAAACCGGGTGACAGATTCTCTGATGCCGCCACCACACGTCTAGGTTGCCAAGTATTAGGTTTTATAAGGTCCCAGAACTATATTTTTTCGTTGTATTTCTGTTATCGTGGTTCCACAGAAAATAAAATGTATTTTACGGCCAGATAATTCCATTTACAAAATAAACAGTTATATATTTAATATCTTTAATGTAAATGGCCACTTTTACTTATTACGCCCTAAGTAAGAATTAAGCAAGAAATCAGCTCAAAGTGAGTACATAATGAATACTAGAAATTAACAAATAATTATTTAAATTTCTTTATTTCATAACTTATTAGAATTCACTAAATTTATTATTTCACATTAAATTAAATTTGTTTAGACAAACGAAACCATAAATTGATTGAATTTTGAATTTCTGTTAGGTTGCTTTTTTAAAACTATATCAGCCTTTATTTTAATAGCAATATTAAATATTTTACTTTTATGCAAAGTAAAATTAAAACCGTCTGACGAGTCTGGTATCGTAAATGTTATGTGATTTGTCTAGAAGAAAATATGAAAGATTATTAATAGAAGAAAAAATAATTTTAGCATAGGTTTTTGATAAGTATTCCTGGAAAGAACTTTTTCAATTTTTTTTTATGGAAGAAAGTGCGAGACGAGCAAATCATTCACGTGATGCAACAAATTCTGTGTCACACAGAAGATTTCTGTATGACATCACACTGCGCTCGTCACTGAGAGACATTAGTTCTTAAGTCCCATATGCCCAGTAGTTACACTAGCTCTCAGTGCCTTCAAATTAAAACACAGTAAAGTTCGCTCACTACTGCTTCGCGGCAGAATAACTGGCCCTGTAATGGCACCTACCTAGACAGATTCCAGCATAGAAATCCTACCGTCAGTGAATTGGTGTGTTATATAGCTTGTGAGACTTTCAAGTTGCGAAGTTTGCCAACCCGCATTGGTGCAGCGTGGCGGACTCCTTCCGACTCCAAAACCCTCTCAAAAATGAGAGGAGGCCTGTGCTCAGCAGTGAGACGTTTATAGGCTGAAACTTTACTTTTTTATTTTGGAAAATTCAAAAATGTTAATTCTTTTTATTAAACGTAAAAATTTATATGTCACCTTTAAAAGTTGTCGAAATTGGATCGCAAAATTAAATCAAGAAGTTTCTCGCTGGAAATAGACGGATATCGACGCAGATTACAATCATGGTAATCAATCGACATTTCATATCAATCTCATCTGAACTCAATATCATTGAAGATTGGAAGATCGTGGAAATGAAAATTAGAGAAATTCTTTAGAAAATAATTCAATATCTACATCGACGAAAGCGTAGCACCGTCCTCAGTGTAAAATTGTAAATGATTCCTGGGTTATAGGACAAATGATTGATTTTCAAGCCTTGGCATACACATGTACATATATGTACCCATGTTTGTAACACAGCATCTGATGTATTACTGGTGGATTGCTATGCAGGTACCACCGCAGTGCCAGTTATTCTGCCGTGTAACTTAAGTACTGATGTTATGACTTCTTATATTTACGCGAACACTACACATTTAATAAAACTATGTATTTACGGATTTTATCGCGTTTATTTTATACTATCTATTTCCCGACGTTTCGAGTGCTTTACAGCAGCCATGATCGCGGGGGGACTCCCCGTTTTAGGGTGACTGACATTAAGTACTGATGTTTTAGGGTGACTGTGTTTGTTATGGGCTATCTTACTTACTATCAGGTAAACGTATTGCTCGTGTCGTCACTTTCATCCGATAGTAACTCATAAGAACATTATCTTTAAAGAAAGAAGAGACATGAGTGAAACCACATTTTCGCTAATACTAACGGTACTATATTCTATATAACTAGTCGGGTCATAAGTTCTGACGTATTCTTATTTAATTTTAATATCAAATACTGACCCCAAATGTTTAAACTGATTTTAAATAAGGAACTATTGCAACAGCTTAAAATATAAAAAAAATAATTTGCATCATTTAAAAAATTGGAGTGGATGTAGAAGGAAAACACAGTCACGGTTATTTCGCTGCACCGCTGCAGCGACGCTACAACAGAGATTTTTAAACACAGTGGTACACATAGTAGACATTTGAGTACGGAGAATACTTTTGCGCTATCCACTTTGTATTAGCTCGCCACTATATGGGGCTGCAGCATATTGTATGTTTATACTTCGCTTACATTTTTTCAACAACCTGTATAAAGACATACAAAAGTCCATGGAAAAAAGTCACGGATTCAGCTGGTATATCCTTTGCAAGTAATAACTTCTGGTTGTAATCTGATGTCACGGAGTTCGAAATTGGCTGGGATGGCGTCATCAAATAAGTATCTTTATAGTGTATACATATTGTGTTTTTTTATCTTACTAAAATCATTTATTATTGAAGTGAAGCTTCTTTGCGCTATGTTTTCGGTGAAGTAAACGCTGGTAGCCTTTTGGCTTTTACAGCTTCATCGGATCATTGAGCTCGCGGGCAGGAGTACCTACCAAACATAAATACATAAATAAAATAAGATAGTATACCGCTTTCTGGCTATATATCGTAACAGTCTCGCCACACGAACGTTTTTAGAGACGAAGCACTTCTTATGAATTATAAGTCATCTACTGACCGTCCGAAGGGGTCTCGGGCCTCCGTTCTGACGGTCGACTTGATGTATCTGTAACTGTGGGCGGTGAGAACCGCCCTGGAACACGGGTGAATCTTGTTCCAGGTACACGGTGTTTACTATTGCGCGCCGCTCTCTACGGCGGTCGCGCGTCGTGGTGTGTGTAGGAATTCTAACTGCTTGTGTAGTGTTAGTATCCGGGCTGACCGTATTTAGGTTTGAGGGTGCCGAGACATCCGGGTCGTCGAGCACTTTTCCGACACGAGTTTTCGAAAAATCGTCGCGACACTTCTTTGGAGTGCTCCGAAATTAGTGGCATTTCACAGTCGGTGTGAATGTCTACGTTGCGCTGGAACCACCGGGCTCCGGTGGCTTTACGCAGAAATCTGTATTGCATTTTTTGTAGTTTCGTAATATGATAGCCCAGCGCGTGTGCGAACGCGACGTTTGCGTAGGCCATGACGGGCCTTATGCAAGTCTTGTAGAGGCAGAGTTTGTGTCATAAGTACATTTGCTGGAAGAGCAAACTAACGGATGCAAGCGGCCTGAGAGAACAGCTGCTCTATTACGGACGTTTCTGATATGCATGGCGAACGACATCGCTGCATCTAAGGCGACGCCGAGGTATTTAACTGTCCTTTCCCATGGAATAGGGCGGTCGAACAGGGTGATCGTACCTAACTGATTTTTACCGAGAGCGTGAACTCGGTTTTTTGGTCTGGGTATACCCCTCGAAAAGTATATTGCTACACTTTTCTCGGGGTTTACCTCTATCCTCCATTTTCGGAACCATTCGCGTAGACGATTTGCTACGGCTTGGAGTTGAATTGTTATGCGGCCCTTGTGCCTGTTGGAGTAGTACAGGGCCGTGTCATCCGCGAAAAGCGCGAGATTGACTTTCGAATATCACTAGTATATAGTGAGAAGAGGAGTGGGGAGAGGCAGGATCCTTGAGGGACGCCTGCTTTGAGAGGGCGGCTTGAAGAGCGCGTACCCTCTACCCGGAAACGGAAAGAGCGATTTGACAAGAAGGCTCGTATGATGTGCACGAGTCTGTCCGGCACTTTGCAATTGTACAGCTTGTAGAGCAAGCCGTCGTGCCAGAGTTTATCAAATGCCTTTGCGACATCGAAAAATAGAGCCCCGGTGCCTATAGGGGCAACGGGGTCGTTTAAATTTTCTTGAAAAAGTGAAACGACAAACGGAAGTACGAACCGAGTTACAACGCTGCCTATTGGCTAGGCTGTGTGCATGCGCATTTGAGTGAGCGAGACAGAGTACTAGGTTTTCTTTTGTTGAATTATCTCATCTTCAAATAAATGTATAATTGTTTATGCTTTGGGTTAAATAACCGCTCCGCTGTCAGCCATGTTAATTTGTTTGCTAATCTTTTTGAAAAAATATTAGGGTAAATGATCTTGCTTTGGTCGGGTGTTCCACGACAGCTCACGTGCTTTTTAATTGCATTTTTATATATTGAATGTAATAGACATTCTGTGAGTTTTACTAATTATCGTATTATTTAATATATTTACTGTCAATGAAAGTAAGACTGACTGAGCATTGGACACATGTCCTATAATTTACATAAATATTAACATACTCGTACATAGTTTGTATTAAGTAGGTATGTAAACTGTGGTAGTGAGTTCAAGCAGTGTACTGTAGATTACTGGTAAAGGTTTTTAAAAATATCTCAGTAAAGCACGTTATTATTTACTGTTAATTGAATGCTTTATTCTGGAGGTTGGCTTTTTTATCAGTATGTAACTTTTTTATTACCAGTTTTTATATAACACCAGATTCTACTCGCGACTTTGTCTGCGTAGAATTAGTACTACATGTAGCTTATTTAAGCGAGTAACACAAAAAATGGCTATTTGAACAGTCTACAGTTACATGTAAGAGTGGTTTTATTCAAGTTGTGCACCTATAAATCTGTCGCCTCTATTTCCATTCTGATCGCGGCTATATAATATATATCTTCTACATAAGGCGTAAGGCTACGTGTACGCGGCAAAAAAAAAATAGCTCCGTGATTTATTAATATTTAAAATTAGTTTTATGTAATGTATAGTAATAATTTAGTGTGGAAAAGAAAATACAACCTGTAACTGAATTTTTAATAGTGTTATCAGTAAAGGATTATTATAATTTCGGAAAAAATAAGTATTACCAACAATTATCTATATAGAATAGTGAAAATAGTGATTAATATAAAAATATTAATAATAAGAAAGCAATAATACAAATTACAACTTAATATTAATTAAGGAGTGAAATAAGAGTGTTAATAAATGTGATTTTTTATAATTAAATATTTCAACCGTTAAATTTTGAAATAACCTCCAACAAAACGTAGTCTTTCTCGTAGGCAAAAGTGGACAACGACATCTATTGAACAATAGTTGAATTACGTAAATAGTGCTTATTACTTTGAAAGTATTTTACTCTAAAACCGCAAGATGGCAGGTAAACGTAAATGTGCAGCCTGTTTTCAGGAAATATTGGATAGAAGATTTTTAAAGTGCTCAATTTGCACAGAAACTTTTGATTTGCAATGTGTTAATATTTCGGAAAAGCGATTCTATAATACAATGCTAGCAGAATATAAGAGAATTTGGAAATGCCCTCAATGTAAATCAAAACAGCCCCCACATGATAATACAAATACACCTGTGAGGCAACCATTACATTTGAATGAAAGTTTTTCCAATGTCTTTGTTACCGAAAACAAATTACAACTAAATAATTCATTTATTAAAAATAAACAAATAAGTACTACCATTGACAGTGATTCTACTGCCTTCAATGACTCAATACCTGAAGGAAATACTATAACTCCTGACTTAACTCAAGATTTAAATAATAATATACTTAAAGAATTGCATTTACTCAGAACTGAATTTACCTTGTACAATAAAAAACGCGAATCCCATGACATCGAAATGTTAGAGACTATAAAGGCTTTACAAACAGGAATAAACAACATAAATAATAAGTACTCCATTTTGGAAACTGAATTAAAAACACTACGAATTACAGCTGAAAGAAATACTAAACAAATAACTGACTTACAAAAGGAAAACAGTCAGTTACTACAGGATTTAAACGAAACTAAGGCGAGAGTATGTCACTCTGATACTTTAAAAACCTCATATCCCAATAAAAAAGCACAAGAAACAAAGAAATCTACAGAAGAAGATAAACTCTATAATGAATATGATAATTCAAAAATAAAACCGAATATTATAGAAAAACCATATGAAAAATATGATACAAGACATTTGGACATAGACTACAGAAAAATAATAGTATTGTATGGTCTACATGAACTAAGAAATGAATCTGAATGTAGTTTACACGATCGAGTAGTAAATGTTATCTATGATATAACAGGAATAAACCTAATCGGATATATTGAGGATTTAAGTCGTATAGGAAAAGTAGGTACACGTAGACCTCTTAAAATTGAACTTCTCAGTAAAAGACTTTCTAAATATGTACTGTCATGTTTAAATGAATTTAAGCAGACAGGTTTTTGGGTATCTGAATACTTAGACAGAATAAGTCTTCAAGAAAGGAAATTAAGAAGAGGAAACAACCAAAAATTAAGCCAACAAATAAATAAACTACCTACAATGAAAGTTGTGGACTACCACAGTTGTGAGAGAAATCAGAATTTAATGCCAAGCGAACAAAGCAGTCAACATTTTAAATCTACAAAAATACATCACAGTCAACAAAACAGTCATTCCTTTCGTTTTTAAAAACTTGTCAATATTATACCAAAATATAAGAAGCATAAAAAATAAATTTCATCTTATTGAGGTGCTCACTGAAGAATTTAATTTATCCATATTGTGTTTTACTGAAACTTGGATATCAGAAACTAAAAAAGATGTATTACATATAGAAGGATATAAACTGGCAAGCATTTTCTGCAGGAAACTTCATGAAGGAGGAGGTGTGTGTATATTATTAAAAGAAAATATAGACTATAAAGAATGTGAGGACATTAACAATTTATCAATCGAATATATATTTGAAATATGTGCAATTAGTATACCAAACTTAAATGTAATAGTTATAAATTTATACTGGCCTAAAAATAGTAGAGAACCAACAATATTTAATACTCAATTAGAGAAGCTTTTGCAGCTAATACAAATTAAATATTCAAAAAAAAACATAATTATAGGAGGAGATCTGAATACAGACTTTTTAAGTAAATCACTACAAACAAAAGCCATGGCTAAAATATTTAAGACACATAATTTTCATCAAAATATTAATGAGCCCACTAGAATCACTAACAAAAGTTCCACATGTCTAGATTTATTATTTACAAATTTTGACACAAGAAAATTGTCTATTACAGTTAAAGAGTACGGTCTTTCAGACCATAAGGGGATTTTAATCACTTTTCTTAATACAACAATAAACACTAACCAATCTTATTATATAGAAAAAAGAAAATATACGGAACATAATATAAAACTATTTAAGTCTCATCTTCAAAATACTGATTGGCAAAATATTATTATAAGTAGTAATAATATAAACCAGAATTATGAAACATTCCACTTAAAACTGTCTAACATTCTTAACAATACCATCCCAAAGAAAAGAATATTAGTAAAGACTTTAAATAAAACATGGTTAACGACTGGTATAAAAATTTCTTCCAAAAACAAACGATATTTAAAAAAACTTATTTCACAAACCAATAGTATTATATTTCATAATATACTTAATGATTATTATGAATAATATGAAAAAATTGAAGAATGTTGCACGAACTTCAACAAAATTCACACACATAAAAATAAAAACATCAAAAATGTAACAAAAGATATGTGGCAAATAATAAAAGAACGCACGAACAAATAAAATAAGAAATCTTTACATAATAATTTTACTCTACATATAATTAACGATATATTAAGAGACCCTAAATAACTTTTTTTTGTATCAGCACGAGCTAATCTTAATATAAATGTGATGCCAGAAGGTAAACTGGTTATGACCCCAAATATAAGCCCAGTAACGCAAACTGAAGAAAATAATATAATAAAGAAATTACAAAATAAAACAAACTGTGGCTTCGACGAATTACCCCCAACATTGGTAAAGTAATGTAGAAATGAACTCGTAATACCCACACTCGTAACATACACCGTTAACGTTTGAATAATCCAATCATTCACTGAGGCAATTTTTCCGAATCTATTAAAAACCACAATAGAAAGGCCTATTCCCAAAAAAAGATCGATAAATGATCCAACACAATTTTTTCACCAATAGCATTGTTGCCAACTTTTTGTAAGATATGCGAATTGGTAATGGCTAATCGTGTTAGCAAATTTATTGGAAAATATAATTTATACGATAAAAGTTAATAAGGTTTCAGAAAGCGTAGGTCGACCGTGTTAGCCCTTTATGATTTTATGCAATAAATATTAAAAATAATAAACACTTATAAGATACGAGTAAAACTTATGACAGGGTATCTCATAAAATTCTATTCAGAAAAACTGAATGGCATAGGCGTATGCGAAAATGCATATCAATGGTTTGAGTCCTATTTAGAAAATAGAAATCATATTGTAGATATTGAACAATACAATTTAGAAA
>DWIA01000526.1:0-10384 GCA_018248195.1 Archon apollinus
TAAACATTTCATGAAGAATTCTAGGAATGTTTTCTGCCTTGAGCCTCACAGCATCAGTAATAAGCCAAAAGATTAACACCACAAAGTTATTTAATATTGCTGGGAATATTTATTTTTTAAGCTAGCAATAAGAAAGGATGTTGACTAGATGCTATCCTTCAATACGAATCTGTTTAAATAATTATTTACTAAACAATTCATTGGAACATACTCGGAATTATAACGGCTTTTAATTATATAATCATATGTGTAGTGCTTATGAACGCTGAATTAAATTAATTAATTAAAGTCATTTGAAGACATGGTTTCAAATCAACCGCGAATACCAGATCTTATTATATTAAATTTAAATGTTTACCATTGTTATAAGAATACCAGCAACATTTATTAGTTAACCAATCCTAGTTAGCGATATTGTTATCATCATCTGCCTCTTAACAGTCCACAGCTGGACAGCATCATCCAAATTGGAAAAAAATCCATATTCGGCATGATTCGCTGCACTTCAATGGTCTATTGTTTATGTCTGGTGTATTTATGATGTCTATTCCGCCATATGTCGAAGGTCAGAGTTTTTCTGGCATTTCAATAAGTCAACGTTTACAACACGAGCGGTATGCTATGGAATAGCGGATCGCTTAGGCTGATACCACACCAAACAAAAATGCTTATAAATAAAGACTGGCCACGACAACAGTCGAACAGCCGTTCCAAAATACTAATTAGCTTCTATAGTGGCAATTATATGATAAAAAAGCAAAATAATGACAAAGCCATAAAAGAGATTAATTCCTTTAAAATTTTGTCCCTATTCATGTTATATTCTCAAAAGTTATCATAATTTATTCGGCTTTCTCACGAACGGTTCTATCTCCAACAGGAATTGGTACGACTTCAGATAACCAATCTTATCTATTAAAAGCTCTCAGAAACAC
This sequence comes from Archon apollinus, assembly GCA_018248195.1. Lineage (NCBI taxonomy): Eukaryota > Metazoa > Arthropoda > Insecta > Lepidoptera > Papilionidae > Archon > Archon apollinus. Next base: position 936 of record DWIA01000526.1, read on the forward strand.
GACGAGTATACAGGGCAAGTCGAAAACTTTACAGAAAAAGTCTGAAGAAATAACGCCGTAACAACGAACGGGCATTGACTTTTTTATGCCTTACCTTCAAAGCAACATTTAATTAACGGCTGACATTTAAAAAAGGAAATATTTACAAGAAACACAAATCTGTTTTGCTATACAAAAGGTTTCTGAAATGTCGCGCTTGTGCAACAGCCCATACCAAATTCTTTTCACATTCCGCGAGTGACGTACGGTATGGGCGAAGCATGTGAATAGAATAACAAATAAGAGTTATGCTTAGATATTCGATCGTTATAGAACGTATCGTTTACCTGATATTTTATTATCTTTTAATATATGTAGATAAGACTTATTTCCCGCAATAAATATATTAAATAATATTGTCTCCATTAGGAGATAATCCTAATTATAGGATGCAAGTATGACTTTAAATGCTAATTGCCAACATAGTAAATTTAACAGAATATTCTTATTATAATCTCAATACGTTATTTCGTTAATCACTACGATTACTTATTAAGCCCATTAATGCGACTTATACTCCGTAAACAACCAAATAAAAAAGTACTTTGTCTAAACGCTCGTACTTTATGAGGCCGACTTGCTTAACATTCCTCAACTTAAGTACAGTTCTCGAAAACATAATGAGAAGTTTTTTGTCAATTCGTAGAACAAAACAGGGTAAGCAGAGCCTCCATTGTTATGGGTTGTAGAGGGTACTAGGGTAACAATACACTCAAGCAGGTAGCGGGATGCGGGCCCGCGCCTACAAGATGTTGCGCTGAGGCATGTGCATGAGTGATTTTACACCACCCGGTGCGGCAGATGCGTTCAATGCCAATTTCGAGGACGGAATTTCTTTTTAAATTGATTAAACAATATTAGACCATTCCACATTCCATTCCGTTCGCAACATCTATTTAAAAAAATAACAAGACAATGATTATATAACTATTTATGGCGATTAAAGGTACATTTTCAGGTCAGTTTACTTTATATCGTGTAATGAACTGTTTTTTTTTTCTTAATAGACAATACTCTGACAATAGGCAATATTAAATATAATCAGGCGTTACTTTAGCATCAATTCATTTAAATAATGGAAGCGATTAGCATAAAATATTTAATCAGAAAAAGCAAATCTGGGTTAATCATTTGACAACTAAAAATATAAATGCATGAAGTGTGTTACGAAATAGGTATATATAACACATGGTTAACATTTAAGTGTAATTATTGCCTATGAAACAAATACAAAGGGTGGGCATACATTTCGAAAGACGCATACTTCTGTGGAACAACTTTATGCAGTGAAAAGAACGATAAAGCACGCCGATATCCTGGATACAGTATTTCAATATATTTCAATTATTATCAAAGACAACTTAGTGAACAGACAGATTAATGAAAGGTCGAAAATTAATAGGGAAAAGAGCCGAAACTAAAGATGATTATGAATCAAGAGGACAGATGTTAAAAGCTAAACAACGTGAGAAAATCACGATCATTCTTAAACAACCAATCAGTGAAACATTGCCTGAGTATGCGAATGTCAACGCTTAAGGATGAACTGAGCACACACAAGACGGCTATATTTAGGCCTCCCTTACTGAGCGGATTCAACGAAACATATAGTGTTAAGGGCAATGAAGCTAATCAATACACTGGATGATCAATTGATTATTACAGGACAGTGAGTTAAGAGGCCACTGCCACGACCGTAACCTAACCTGACGCTGACACACACGTTCTTTTACACCTTACGAACGACTAACACGACGTAGCACTAAGGTTTTGTATTATGTTAAAATATTTTTATTACCAATACTTTTTATATAAAAAAAACAGTTTGTTCACTTGGAAATAATGATTAAATGCCGTTGATCACACAAAACTGACGTTCACAATGAGTCAACGTAAACAGAAACCGTGATGGTCACTGAGCACAACCACAACGTGTAGCACTTCGACAAGAGAACGCAACAATTACAAAAAACATACACAATGGTGTTCGGGGCGCGTGATATTCGTACGAGCAGAGTTCCTGCGTATTGTGGGCACTAACTGTTAGAGCACAACAGTTTCATTGTAACGTACAACGGAGCGACATACGACGCGTGCGAAGTGACACGCGGGCCGGTAGCAACTGGCAACTGTTTACAAATTACAAACGGCGTCCAGTCCAACTCGGCCGGTGCACCAACCAGCCCACCACCGTGCCTTGCAGACCGTTTTCGTAGAAAAAAACGGGGCATACGATAAGCTTTGATATCGTCAACAGTTGGGAGTGTTTATCGTCATATAAAAAATACTTCCATGTCACTGTGGAGAACAGAAAGTACCTAATGCTTTACTCTAATACAGTTAGTTGTTTATAATACGGTACATGTAATAATTTTTACTTAATAGCACTTTATCCTTCGTTCAATTATCTACGCCTGATTTCAATATCATTGTTAGCTGTGTTATCTTAATAAAATAACGATTGTTAATCAATAAATTTCCTCTTTTGCATTCACTATCTAAAAAATGTAACACATTCAATAATTTCTCGATGCACGAGAGATCCAGAATTTTAGGTTACAACTTATACATTTTTATGTAACCGATTTTTAAATATTTTTATAAGTGTGCTATATATTGCTGTATTATTTCTGCATTCATACAAAGTTCATGAAAAGTGTTTTTTGCTGGCATTTAGGGAACGAAAATTAAGACCATGTTAAACATGCACGGCGAAACACCCTTGAGTAAATTAACATAGGCAGCTGGATTCACGAAACGAGGCCACACGAGCGTACGATAACCCGATAACGCTCGTTTTCTTTTTTTTTTTTACTGTTTACAAAATGTTTCGATACGAACGTCGACATGTACTATTGCAACGCAAGCTTTAAAGAAAACACTACAACTTGCAAATGATCTACTCAATATTATTCACAAATACGTATACGTAGTATACGTAGGTAAGCAAAAGTACTAACTGCTTTAATGGAGAATTTGTATATGTTTTTTTAGTTAAGAATTGATTTAGGTGGATGTACTTCTGTGCAAGAGTTTATGGGGAGGTATAACCACATTATCAGTTATTCTACCGCCAAGAAATTGTGTGCAGGCATTGCCGTGTTTCATTTTAAAGGGTCTTGTAACCTGCAATTATCTTACAAGGCATGTGGGACAACAATTGATCTCTTAAAGTGACGACCGCACACAAGACCTTGCAGTTCTAAGAACTAGTGACACTCCTGGCAAAATAAAATCATGAATAAGTGATTTAAAACGTTGACTAATATTATGATTTTGGTTAATTTTTTTTAAGTAGACGATAACATTAATGGTTTATATTATTAATGAAAAAATTAAGTACTATATTATTCTTTTACTATCGAAGATACAAAGTTGTATTTAACGATTTAAATAGTTATGACTAAAAATAAGGCGTACAACTAATTTTAAGGTTAAACAGTTGCGTAAGAAGACTACCTACCAATCAAAGTATACTTAAAAACTGCCAAAAATCGTACGTTTAAATCACACTATTAAAAATAAATAAATCGTGCATTAAAAAATAATACGTAACTCGGTTCTACTGTACATCTATCAGTGTTCACACTGATAGGGAAAAGCTGTGCTTACTTCCACACTATCGGGTGTGATAACGTTTGTGCAATAATTGAATATGGAGATAGTGATACGAAAGTAAAACTCGTAAATTATTATTAATGCGCGCTCGTCGTCGTTTCGTGTTTAGTTTTTTAATGGAGTCATCAAGAAAAGCAAAAACACGTTGTAATATCGCGTTTGCATGAACGACGTTGTTCTTAGAGCACGCTACGTTGATGTTTCCACTTGGGAACCTTTAGCACCTTTATTATTCCTTTGTTGTACAGAAAGCTCTGTTGATTGTTGTAATTCGTGAAGCTGTAATGAAATGTGTACGGTATGAATTAATTATAATTTAAGTTTTTTTCGCTTCTACAATCTCGTATTGTCTTTAATAAAAAATCATTCTTAAGAAAACAGATATTTGTTACGGAAAAAGTAAAAATATTTTTACTGTTTTTATTAACAAATTGTTTTATATGGTAATATTATCAATAATATGTAATATAGATATATATATGTATATCACATGGCACTTTAAATCCATTATACATGTCGGACAAAGCAACGTCTATGAGAGACAGCCAACTTGAATATTTTTTTAATGTTTATATGTCTTTTCTATTATAATTGTTTTTAATTCTGTAATAATTCTTCATCAGCTTGTTAATAGTCCATCGCTGGAGATTGGCCTCTCTCAAGAAGGGAGGTTTTGTCATAATCACCACGCTTAGCAGGCGGATTGGTGATCGCAGTACCGTTGTAATAATTGTTATCTATGAATTTTTATTCTATAAGTTGCCTGCATTAAGTCGACAATCACAACGTCGGGGTACATCTCCTGAAGAAGAATAAAAAATTGGGTATCATGTTACACACTAAAATATTTCAAACATGTATATGCACGTTAAATAAAGGAAAATATATTTTTAAATGTGGCTAATAGCTTTCACTTTGTTTTAAGTTGTTAAGAATGCGAACATATTTTTCTACAGGGCAAACTTATCTTGCATGTATGTATGTAGTAGTGCCCCACAACACCATACCATAGCGTAGTTATTCGTAAGCATATGCGTAGTGTTATCTACAAATATATTTTTAAATATGACATCTATTGTCAATGTAGCATTATGTATAATGTAATATCCAACTCACACTGTAGGAAACTATACTGACATAACATAACACAAGAATAACATGCAATTATTTATGATATTAATTTTAACAACATCGTATATTGGATTAACTGCTTCAGAATTATTAATTCAAATATATATCACTCTTTTAAGAGGATTTAATACGCGTCGTCGTGAGAACGGCTTCTCAGGCAACATTAAAACCGTAAACACTACAATTGCGCACGAATTAAATGAAATCTACGTTAACCAAATTACTGCAAAGGGAGATGTAGAAAGGCTGTTTACTCTACGTGAAGATTTATCGCTGCGAATGCCGGAAGAATCGGATAAACAAAAGCTATAATTAACATATATACAGCGTAAAAGCTAAGTCGGATCCGTTGCGAGTACAAAAGATAGAATCGAAATGACTCCACGTTGTAACGAGCCCTGTGAGTCACGGACGCACGTGTGGAACAGATAAGATGCAATATTGCTGATATCAGATACCACTGGCGTTGTCACACGTAAAGATCCTTGGCCGTGGGATAAGCAAACATGCTCTTGGTTAAGAAAACACAGGAACTTGATTACTATTACATACATTCGAAAAGTATATGTATTTATTAAAAAAATAATTTTCTTGGTAAATTGGATGTAAATAGAAAAAGTATTTTTTAATGTATTATAAGAATCACAACTGTAATCATTTCATAAATTATATTTACATAATTCATTAAGTGTATTTCTTATAAATATTAAAATACAGTAATATTGAGTAACAACAGTTGTTAAAACAATTTCCTTTTTAATTTATTTTTCGGACAACCTAAAATATTGTAAAAAAAAACTAATCACAATTGTTTTTATCGATGTGCGACAATCCTGTAAATGTATCTGAAATTCTGATGATAATAGTAATAGTGAAGTTGAAAGTAGAACAATAAAATACGGGGTTTATTATGTACCCTCAACATGAACAACCTTTTAGTTATAAAACTTAACGATATTACAAACTAAAGTGTGAATGGAATAAGTTATTTTATGCTTTCAAAATACTTTAGGTATCAATTTATTGTTTTTGAAAATCTAATAATATTTTGTTTCCTTATATTTACGCTAATACTTTTCACATTTACCAAAGTATATTTTACGGATTTTATCGCACTGAGGTGTCAGACGTCCTGATGTCATAGTTAATACGGGGTACCTTAAGCTTTTAATTATTATTTTTGGTGCGATCCACGCAAAATGCGCTTATCGTAACTTTGAAGTTTAAAGGTAGTGTGCTTGGTTTTTGTTTCTTGCTTGGAGTTTGTTCATCCATTATATCGTAAAATGTGCAATATAATACAGTGCTTAAAACCTAGACACTGAATGGTGATTAAGCTGCTAACAATCATTTCTCACACTTAATGCAAGAATTCTATACAATATATATAAAATGAAAGTTTCCTTGTTTGTGCCGCATGCGTTCATATACCACCATTCATCCGATTGCAATGAATCTTTGGTGGTGGATAAACTCACGAAGTTTTCTTAATTAGTTTGTACTAATACTAATAATATGATACTAATGTGTCATTCAGTCATTGTCTCCAATTGGTATATATACATACTCGTATGTACCTTCGTACTTCAAACAAATTATAAAAAAAACTAAAGAGTCAATTGCAGCAAGTTTGTATTAGCTAGTTAAATCTAAAAATAAATTGAATTCTAATTATATCTCTATTTAAATTACTTAATCTATCTTAAAGTCAAATCTCTGAAATTCATAATACTAACCACAATTCACATTGTGGAAGATCCAACATCGCGTGTCATAAAACGGCTTTTGCTCCAGTTCGAACGCGTGAAATAGCACATCTGCAATGCCGTTGTGCGCGGGGATAATATTTTTGGCACGAATCTTTTAACAATGGGCCAATTCTTAGAGTTTAACGGTCCCTGGTTAGACACAGTATTCGTTACGATTTTTAATGAACTATATTTTTACAATTTTTAAGTTTACTTTAGTTCTGACCGCGACCGCGAGGCATAGTGGTCACAGTACCTGACTTCTACGTCGGAGGTTCCGGTTCGCATCCCAGCCGGAGCTAACATTTGTGTAATAACACAAGTTGATGGTTTTCGGGTCTGGTTGTGTTCTGCATGTGAACTGTATGTCAGTAAAACACACCTACGATACAGGATAAAGCATACTGTGGGGCTTCAAAAAAAAACTAAAATGGTCTACGGCTGGTGATCACACGCTGGACCGCTGATTCGACTCAATGAAAAAATTGTTGATAGTGAATTAATAATCATGAAGATAATGTAGCAAATGATATAAAACTACAGATGTAACCTATTTTTTCTGTAGAATAAAAGTCATAAAAAGTAATATGAAAGCTCAATATTAATAATTATTCCAGTTTTGAGCATTGCCTTATTATGACCTTACTCTGTAAAAAGAAGCGAAAGCACTAACAAAATTTAAATTTTAGTCAAAAGATTCAACATGCCTTTTGATAATATGCATCTTCTAGGTGAAATATTTTTCAAAACAACATTACTGCGACAAAAAAATGTTTATATACAAACGTTTGAAATATATATCCACCGACAAATTTGGCCAGGAAGATTTTGATTGTAATATTAAGAGCTAATAACAGCCTCTTTGATACGATGATCAAGATTCAATCAACGTGCGTATAGTAAATAATCGGTTATTGATTTTGAAAATGATTTTTTTTTACCTTTTCATGTATATGTGCTTGTTGTAATGCATATCAATATAAAATACAAACAACAAAGGCACGCACTCAACCTCACCTTTTTGTTTGCTTTCGTATTCCCTTAGCCTTAGAATGATCAAAGTCCCATCAATAGAAACACAACAAAGGATCACTAATTGATAGCACAACTATTGGCGTGTGGCTCGTCCGCCGAGACCGGAGCGTTCTCGGAACGTCGATAGCGTAGAATTCAAAATAACTTTGTAAACAAGCACTATGTTAACGAGCTACGAATGCATTTAGAAAGGGTTGCCTTCCTTAAGAATTTAAATTATAGTTTTTAATTGTTAATGTCACTTGTACACACTGATAATAAAAAAACAACATGTGTGAGTCACACGCGGTACAAGTAAAACCTTCAGAAAACTAACTTTTCTCTCGGTTCAGCTCGGCAATCTATAGGCATAAACAAGCAATATGTACAACGTTTAGTAGACAAGAGCGGGGAGGCTACGAAGCACCGCACAAAGAGGACACCGAGAAAATAGGAAACACTCTATACTGTATTCTGCCTCATTCTCTGGTTAAATCCTATAGATGTATATGATTGTCTCTTTATAGTGTCGCTTTTTCGTTTCATCATGTTTCAAATTACAACAATTCTAAAAAAGTTTTGAATAAATATAGCTTGTTTTAATTTGGATGAAAATCCGAAAATCTGAGTATTTTTTATTATTTCGAAGCGCTTACCATACCATACTATAAAGTTTCATAAATATAAAATACGTACGCTATCTTTGGGAATCACAAATATATTTAAGCTTTCTTTTAACATCTGAGATTTTCGTGATGTATTCAAGCCAATACGTCTACGCCCAGAGAACAACTTCTGGAACCGAAATCATAAATTTGACTACGAACCGAAAAACCTAACGAAAACGAGGCTGGAGTAAAGGTATATATCAGAATACAGAAAGTATTCTAATATTTACGTCGTATAATAAACCTTTCGCTGGATTGGCAACAATTGCGGAATAATAATTCTCATAATTATTCATAGAGGATGGGTGTAGCAGTTTATGGGTCAAACGGTGACCACTTACTATGAGGTGTACTGGTTTGTCACCCTTAAATAAAGAAAGATTCGGCGGTATTTCATTCATCCCGCTACAGTAATAACTAATTATAGAACTTTCGAAAACTTCGAAACCATGTTAAACAATGAATATGAAGGTGCTTTTACAATACTAACAATACAATTACTATTAGTAAGTAGTTGTATGTAATCTGTGGAACAACTATGGTCTGCTCTCTTGATGTAAATTGAGTGGACGGTAATCCACAGCCGTATGCGACCACGCAGTATCCGACCTCTGTAATACGACGAATCACTCGTAAATGAGCACCTCGCTGAATCATTGTATTCATTCAAATCTATACAAATAAGTAAAATTGGATTGTCTGTTTGTAATGTCATAATAACAGCTCATTACTAAATGCATATGAAAATATTTACGGTATTTATAAGAAAAAAACTATTTTTAAAAATGTTGTCTCTATGTCCGTTTGTTCCGGCTAATCTCCGAAATGGATGGACCGATTTTCAGCTGACGTTATAAGGCGTAACTTAGGCTACTTTTATTATAGAAAAACATTTAAGGTTCCGCGCAAAACAATCAAAACCCATGGAATTGTTAACTAGGATACGTTTAATAACATACATATTATTTTAATCATAAAGAACCCAATAGTTTCTAAATTTTAATTTACGCGGAGCGAAACGGGCTGGAAACAGCTAGTAATGAGTACAATATTTGTTTAAATGCCATTTGCAATCCCTGGTGCCTATATATAAATTGGAAAATGTATACTGTCCTGCCGATAGTGATTCCGTTCGGTCACGCTAATAACGAGTAGTTTCCAGAATTCCAGAGATTCTAGTTGTACAATGGAATAATTAGCGAAGAGTTAGTCGCGACAACATCTTTAACCC
>DWIA01000527.1:0-10380 GCA_018248195.1 Archon apollinus
GTGTTCGCACACTACTGTTTCACGGCTGAGCAACTGCTTAGGATTACTTTTACCAGTAAATAAACCTCCAGAAAAATACCGTTTTCATTGCAGTTTTCCGTTTCTCATCAATCACCAGATTAAATGCAGCAGCATTATGCTGGTATTCTGAAGAGTAGATGACCATACCCTGTCTTGCGTCCATGCACTGGAGGGAACTGCGGAGCGTATGGAGAACACGCAACAACATCCATCGGCTATCCAACTCTTCTTTTTTACTTGCTTTTATAATTTATACGTCAATGATAATTGTATAGATATCCATTAAACTTATTATTAATAAACATCTCTTCTTTATCATATCCGAGCGTTTACATTCTAATCTGGCTCGAAGGACCTTGCGACCACCTCTAGTGTAGTAGTTACCCAGAGACATCGGCTTTTAAGTACCATTGTATGTCCAGTAATTACGCTAGCTAACTCTTAAAACCGAAACAATATTCATAAGTATTGCTCAACAGTAAAATAACATGCACCGCGCTAGTACCCAGTACCCAGGCTGTGTCCTGCATGGAAATGTTGCCGCAAGTAAAATTATTAAACCATACTTACTACTCACCTTTTGGTCAAAGCTTTTCAGTGTAATAAATTGGGATAAAATTGTGGATTCAGCCCTTATTGTACCTACGATGTTTGACGGTCATAAATCAAAAAAATCTAAATCCGGCCCGCCCGAATGATAGCTGTCTTTACGGGTCACCGTTATCGTAAAACTTTTTTTTTTGCGAAAATAGCCTTTAGAGCATTGGAATACACACGTTTATAGCCCTTTTTTTATGTATAGATACGCACTTTTATTGATTTTTTCGTATATTTTCTCGTATTACCGAGTTTTACGTTTCTGTTTTTGTCCCAATAAATGTTCTGATAAAACGCTTCATTTATATTGTAACAAAATGATATAAACGATTGTCACTTTCAACAAATCATTACTGATTCTTCTTCTCCTTCTTCTTCGTCAACAGCCTGTAAAAACCCAAAGTACGAGAGAGAGAGAACAGAGAGAATAGAAGAGAGAGAGACGGTCGCAGTACCAGACACATCGCACCTCAGACGCTGCTGCCGCCACTGGTCAAGATAATTTAGGTCTGGCTTAATAGAAATGGTTATACCGTCATAATTTGGAGGCTATACGATTTTCCTGACGTTTCTTTTACTCGACTTTTACGACACCCACGGAAAGAAACGGTATGGCAGATTCTCTATCGCTGCCACACCACGGCAAAATTACTGAATATAATTTTAATATATACTGTACTAAGTATCAATCTAATGATGTATGATCGATAAGCACTACATTCTAATTCAAATCATGCTATTTTTGACCCAAATCATTATCACAGATTAAAAATCCATTTCCTTATCTACGGTTATGTTTTTTTAAAATCGTAACGTTTGAAGGCAATACAACCAAATATGTACTTCCACTTATGAAAAAATAAAACTATAATCTTATTATTTCTATACCAGCTAATACCCGCAGATTATCCCTGTCTCTCTCGGCTCGCGCGAGATTCCCCTACACTTTAACGAAGCTCTTCTGCAATCCTCGGGAACCATATTTTTCACGATAAAGCCTCGTTTCGTTTTGTCCAAATTGTTCTCGGGCCTCGAAATTGTCTGCATATCAAAAACCATGTCGATAGTTTCCTCCGTTTGGGCATGAAAGATGGAAAAACTAACCAAGAAACACACTTTCGGATTTATAATATACGTACTGATATCACAAACTTTTGCAACTGAGTGGATTTTTTTTTTATTGGATAAAATGACGTGACGAGCAAAATGTTAACCTGATGGTAAGTGCAACGTCTGCTCGTAACAAGTGTTGTATCACAATCCATTTCTGCATGGCGCCACACTGCGCTCGTCGCCCAGAAACATCAGTTCTTAAGTCTCATATGCCCAGTAATAATGCTTGCTCTCAGTGCCCTTCGAACCGAAATACAGTAATGTTTGCACACTACTGCTTCACGGCGGAATAACTGGCCCTGCGGTGGTACCTACCTAGACGGATTCCAGCATAGGAATCCTACCACCAGTAAAGATTAACGATTAATAAAGGTCTTCATTATTTACAGCATACCCAGTTAAGGTATATGGGGCTCTATTGAAGTTTCGCATCAAGAGTTACTCAAAGAAAAACATTGGCATTTCCAAGACTCAACTCTTTTCCATTTACAAGCACATTTACATCTAGTCGTTTAACATTTGGTATTGTGAATTTAATACATTTTGATTTATTGCCGTTTAAAAGCAAATTTTTAACGTTAATTCAATGTATTACTTTTGAAATAGAATTATTTACCTCGTCATATGATAAAAGTTGTCGTTTATTTTAAAAATCTAAAACCAGTCAAATAAACCCAAACTCGATTGCTGTGCTATTCACCTCCTGGCTCTATCATCAGACACTCAACACCAAGAGAAATCGATTGGACTCATCAAAACAAATCATTTGACCCAAAGCCCGAGGGGTTTACTAGTAGTCACTGAAGAGTTCCACTATCCATCTCCAGGTCCATCATCAGACCCTCAAGTCTCGAAAGAGTGTGTAGAGTGCATGCCCGGTAATAGTTGTACTGATTGTTACATGATGGATTTTGCGACATTACGCTATTGTTAAGGTGTTTCCCCAGCCGCAGTGATTGCATCCTGCATTTTTGTTTAACAGACACCTTATTAGCTTCCTCACGTTTCTTCATGATGGGATTGCAGACTGTCTGTCCTGAAATATTTTATATAACAACAATATTTAAAAATATTCTTACTTTACCACCTATGAATTCTTAATGGCAATATGGTGGGTGAAGCAGACTCTATCGAAATACCTAACACTCGACGTCAGTTACGAGACATTGTGTGACGTTAACACACATTGACTCCCGTCCACATTTGTGCTATCAACTAGTCATAGTGATACCCCTTGATAGTGCGTACTTTTAAGGGTCCAAGCTCTCTTTATGCAGGTATGCCAGTTTTGCTTTGGATCACGGTACTACTTCACTTACCTTTTCCGGATGATTTTGGCTGATACTCACCGCACAGTATACACAATATACACAATATTGCTGTGTGCCTCTCCCACATTTTATAAAAGTGAATTCCTTGTATCGAGTGTTGATGAAATATTGTGTAAGCTTTGCCAAATTAAACACCAGCTCAAAGTAAGTTACAGCACTGTATTGTTTCAATAATACATATACACTTTTACATTCACTTTTTGAACTTGTAACACAACTGCACAATAGAACTATCAGCGACCAAATGACCCTACCTGTCGAGTGTCGTTTCTATTTATTGGGTAGCGCTGTCAGCAAAATACCCTCAATTTCGAGAAGGAAGATAAATAGACAATCATGGTATAAAAAATAAGGTAGACCCTTTTAAAGTAACAATATAAACAGCTAAAACCTTACACTCGACCATCCTGATATCGTGTATGTCCTCATACACGCCTCTGTTGTAAACCTTACACTCGGCAGGTTGAGTTATTCACTGATCAATATTTAACAATTTCAATATCTTTAAATATTATAACTCAATAACTAAATGTATACCTATTTTTTCAATATCAATCTTAACTATTCATCATTATATTATTAATTTAATTAATAACAATTTAACAGACAGTCCATTTTCGCCCTTCAAACAAAAATAACAAAAATTAACCAATTTAGGACTGACGAAGTCAGGTTACGAACCCGTCCATTCTCGCCCCTGTCTCTCGTCAATCTTTATCATTAAGTCAAATATTTTATTATTATTTTAACTATTTATAGATTTAATTTAATTAATAACTAGTTCTTATATAGCAAACTAATCCATTTTCGCTCTTGAGACAAATAAAAATTTAGCGAATTATTAATTCACGAAGACAGGTTGCGAACCCGTCCGTTCACGCCCCTGTCTCTCGTCAATATTTATTATTAAGTCAAATATTATATTATTATTTAAACTATTTATAACTTCAATACATCATAATTTTCATCAATAACATGTTCATACTCTGCTAACTAATCCATTTTCTCTCTTAAAACAAATAAAAATGTAACCAATTTATAATTGACGAAGTCAGGTTGCGACCCCATCCATTCTTGCCCCTGTCTCTCGACAATATTTATTATTAAGTCAAGTATTAGGTCATAATTTAAACTATTTATAACTTCAATACATCATAATTTTCATCAATAACAAGTTCATACAAAGCGAACTAATCCATTTTCGCTCTTAAAACAAATAAAAACGTAACCAATTTATAATTGACGAAGTCAGGTTGCGAACCCATCCATTCTCGCCCCTGTCTCTCGTCAATATTTATTATTAAGTCAAGTCGCGAACCCATCCATTCTCGCTCTTGACTCTTGCTTAACCAATCCAAAATCACAGGTCAAGTTGCGAACCCATCCATTCTCGCTCTTGACCTGTAACAAAAAAAAAACTCTTTTGTAGTCAAATTACCAGACTACACGACATGTTATAATTTAACGAAATCAATAAAATTAAGGGATTTCAACCAATTAACTATTCTAAAAGATCATCATCAGTTTTGTCTGCGTTAGTTAGTTTGTCGTCATCGTAGAGTTCTAAAGAAGTTATGTGTATCCATAACAGGCTTGATTCATGAATACAGGCTGTATTCGGTCTGAAGCAACTGCTGTTTTGCGTTTATTTTTCGTACCCTCGAACCCAGGAATAACGGCCACTATACTATACCGGTCATTTCCCAGAAATTTAACAACTCTAAAGGGACCTTCATAGGAAGGCATTAGCTTGGTGCTTTTACCATAATTTTGAAAAGTCGTCTTTGCTATTTTTACTAAATCACGGTTGCTGTATAAGCGTGTAGGTTTGCGCCCCTTTCTTGTTCCTTATCAATCTTATCCTTAACTTTTTGATGCATGGACAACAGATCACTCGAGCTACGAGTAACATCAGAAATTTCATTCATTTTTGTGTTACTCTGACTGTCCAACGTTGTACCAAACATTACTTCAGCTGGAGTTCTGCCTATTGTCTTTTGCAAAGTGTTGTTAAGGCCCCATTGAATCTTTCCTAATTTATCATCCCAACATTGTTTATTATCTTTTAGATTTTGAGCTGTTAGAGAGTCTAGAATTATCCTATTGTAGCGTTCTACTTGATCGTTGGATCGTGGATTAGTTATAGCATTTAGAATATGCCTAATGCGTTTGTCTAGACAAAGCCTTTTGAAAGCATGAGAGGATAAACACCTTCCTCGATCGCTTACTAGTCGAACAGGCATCCTAAAGATTTTAAAAATATCTTCCAAAACTTTTATCACATTTGAAGTTTTGGTGTTTCTTACCGGTTTTATGAACACAAATTTTGTAAATGAGTCTACAGTCACCAGTACGTCAGTGTTTCTCCTTTTGGACTTTATGAATGACCCAAGATGATCGGTGTGCAAAGTGTGAAAAGGAATTAGGACTTAGCAATAGAGTGCAGAAGCCCTTCCTGGTGACTAACGTTTCTTTTTGCATACGCACATTCAATACATGATTTTACGTATTTTTTTATGAAACGCGTCGTTTTTGGAAACTAATAGCTCTTTCTAATACGATTTAAAGTATTTTCGCCTCCCACATGTCCAATATCATCGAGATTCATTTTGCACACCTGCCATCTCGCACTTTTAGAAACAACCCACCTAAGATTATCCTTATTCCCTTCTTAACATTTGAACAGTTTGTTGCCTTGAATAACAAAATTTTGTCTATTATACTGAAGTCCTTTTGTATTAAAGTTACTGTTTTAAATATCACGGATTTTTTTCTAGCTCTGTATCGCCTAACTGCAAAGTAAGAAGCCAGTTATCATTGCTTATCACTAACCCACTAGAGTGCTATACACTATCTATCATCCCTGTGTCTGCAATTGGGTTTCTGGACAATGCATCTGCATGAGCCATTTTCTGTCCAGCTCTGTATTCAACATTACAGTCGAATTCCTGTAATGCGAGCTACCATCGCGCTATTCGAAAGATCTGGTCACCTTTTTTTAAACGTGGAACGTAGGGCACTAGATAGTAACCAGAAATTAGATCTAGGGTGATGAAGTACGCCTGATCAGATAATCACGAAATCTCATCTTCAATAATTGGCATTGGGTGTCACTATTTTGTGGTGATTGAATTGAGCATTCTGAAGACTATGCATATTCATACTTTGCCATCTTTCTTTCGGACTAAAATAATGGGACTAGCGTAATTTGATGCAGATTCTCTAAAGATCCCTGCTCCTTACATCTCATCAATCATAACTCGTACCTTGTCACGCTCGTGATGCAAGAGCCTATATGGCCGATAGACTACAGGACGGTTATTACTGAGTTCTATTTTCATTTCGGTAACGTCAGTGCACCCTAGTTCTTTTAGATCAAATGCAAACATCGTCTAACGTTGTGAAGTAATACCATAAGCCTAATTTTGTCTTTTTCAGACAATGCATCACAAAGTCACACTTGGTGTTCGTTGATTTGTTCATAACGAGAACCGTCATAGATACTGACAGTTCCGACTGAGCAATAACTACTCTATTTGATACTCCTATTCTAATAGCCCGGGAAAATATAAAGTTTTCCCAGAGGGGACACGGTATAGAACAAGGTGTTATTGTGACACAAAATTGGTCGTTTCCGACCTGGTAGATACCACCGAGTATTTCAAACTGTTCATTAGGCTTACCTACTATATTTGATTTGAACAGGATATTACCGTTTATAACAGACTCTGCTGCTGCTTTAACGCTAGCTGCCTCTAACGTAAAGGCTACTACACCTGTTCCTCATCATAATAACGCTGGGAGGGGATTTCAGTGTAGACATCCAAAAATTGCAACTTAGTTGCATATTTCATGACTACGATGTGAGGTTGTTCCGAGTATATCTGACCAATAAGCAAAGGTTTATCAAGTAAATGATCGTCTACGATCTTACAAGCAACAGCTACTGCAACGCCATCAATTATTAAGTTAAGTGACACTGAACCCAAGGACTGTAACAGTCGATTGCCAAAACCTTTCATGATGGGCGGTATACAATCATGTGTGATATCTAATTTCGCGGCATTAGACTTCCTAACCAAGGTCACTTCACTACCAAAGTCCACGAACTCTTGCAATGTAACACCATTAATTGTGACTTCTTTGACTAATTTATTTTTCAGATTTGAATCCGATATCGACATTGTTTTGTGTACAGTGTTAGCGTTCGTAAACTGACCTACTTGTTTTGACAGACAGTTTTAAGCTTTGTGTTTTAACTTTTAACTACTTAACAAGAATTGTAACAGTTAATCAGGTTCAGTGCACCGTAGCGCTAGTGCACTCGATTTCGCGGTTCTGTTATTTAGACCGTGAGTGAGTCAGTCGACGGCTCGTTTACCGGTAATCTCACATTGGTTGATAAGAACGAGTTTTTCGTAAAAATAGTCTTCGATGGGTTCATTAAATTTACTCTTACGTTTTAACTTGTCCTCCAAGGACTGACCATAATTCTGTTCACAAGGAAAGGTTTCGAGAAGTTTTACCCTGCAGTTTTTGCATAGAGAAATGGATGGTTGTCTCATCGTCCCAGCCGTAGACAGAGGCACATTCGTTAACTTTTCTAAGCCATACATCAATGCGTTGATTTTTCGCGGCAGGATCAAACTCCAAAATATTTTTTATAGTCGAGATTAAGAAATGTAGACTCTGTTGGTTCAGCTGTGAAGATGTGCTAGCCTTAAATTACTATTATTTTCAAGACGTCATTAGAATAGAAAGAGGGACTACATGACCTTGAACGACACCCAGGGCGGCTGTCGTGTTTCCGTTGATCCTTTCGATGCTTTTTCTCGCGTGGCTCGCTGTCCAGACTGCGACCTCGATGCTCGCTGTCCAAGCGGCGACCTCGCTACTCGCTGTCCAGGCGGCAACCTCGCTGCTCGCTGTCCAGGCGGGGACCTCGTCGCTCGCTGTCCAGGCGGCGGCCTCGTCGCTCGCTGTCCAGGCGGCGACCTCGATGCTCGCGGTTTTTGTAGCTTCTTTGTTGCTCCCTATCCGATCAGCACGTGCCACGCGCTCGCTGCACCATGAGTGACGCTCTCCTCTGATGTGTGTTCTCCACTCGCCGATGTGTATTATCTGAGTCTTCAATTTTCTACAACTCACAAACAGTTTTCACACATTAGCTTGAACTAAAAGTATTGTCATTATAATAATATTTGAATATGACCACTTAACTGATCTACATGGGTTTTCTATCAGTTTTAATATAACTCAAGATATATCAATTATATAAACACCCGCAGGTCTAACAAACTTTTAAATAATATAAGTAGGATTTAAGTTATCACCTAAATTCAATTTGAATAAAAGAATTAAAAAGAAAACTACAATGTGGGTAGATTAAACAAAAGTAATAGTTCTATTATAGTCTTTGTCGAGTTAATTACTTTTAAAATTCGTTTTAGTTAACTTTAAATAACTAATATTAGGTAACTTAAAATATAACTCTATAACTGTCTAAATAAAGGCCAGACACATACACACACACACATATATATATATATATAGATTTACAATTTTTATGTTTATATATATAGGTACAAGTACAAATTTACGAAAGTAACAGGAATAATTTGTTTGAATATTTATAGATTATATCCAGGAGCCAGCAATCAAACAGGTCATTCCACAAAAATAAATTAGTTGTTCATTAAGCTCTGTCTTAGTTAAATAATATGAAATTTTATCATACGAATAAAGTCTGAATACATATTCAAAACTATCTGCTTTTGTTTTTAAATTACTCAGCAATAAGAGGCTGGATAGTACTAAATTAGTATATATTTACCCTAATTTATATCTATATATATACAAATACCATTTTTCTGAACGTAAAATAAATAATAACATTGTGAGAAAATAAATCATCCGTGTACAATAATCGCTCGCTCCCGCAATTAATCGATTTCTAGATAACGATTTATAGATTAACGATTTACATAACTACTGACCACCTAACTTTATATATATATATTTTTGGTTCTGTTGTTCAACGCGAAATGTCGCTAGTAGGTAAAAATAAATAAAAACATTGTATGTATCTATGTTAAGACATATATTTAAATAACCGCCTTTGAACTGAAAGCTTCGCGTTCTTCACCTCCCCAGACGAATTAGTTTCGATATAAACAATGGTAGCAAACCTATCTATTGTTTTCTTATATCGATGTCTTATGGTAAGTGCAACGTCTGCCCATAAGAAATGACGTATTGTTAAGAATATTTCTATGTAGCACTACAGAGCTCGTCGTCCAGACACATCAGTTCTTAAGCCGAATTTTATTCAATTTTCTCCTCTCGTTACTTACTTCCATGATCAATATCGTTAAATTTTAAAAGTATACATTACATTGTCTTAAATGTCCCTGTGATTTTGTGTTGCTCTTTCGGTTCTGGTAGTAACTCGAACCCAGGACCACATACACGCGGTCGTAATTTATTTAGAACAGACGTTGTTCTGAAAAGATTGAATTCATAACAAACCGTCGTTCGTTTGGTTTTAGACCTTACACTACTACTACTACGCTATTAGTAGGGAGAAGGGGTAATGTTAACAAAAACAATTAATAGAATATTATGAATATTTAAACAATTTAAATGAAAGCAAAATTATCGAGTTTTTATTGCTTTACCTACGGGGTCTGCCACATGAAAACAACGTAAAATATGAGTTAAATTTGCTATGGAATAACATAATATGTAATAATAATATAAATTTAACATGTAATTCTAATAATTATAAATTTCACTTCATTGACACGAGTAAATTAACTAAACAAATTTTGACAAAAGGTAGGTACGAACTATCAATTTTTTTTAAGACTGATAGCAAATACGCTTTATTTTTTTATAAAGCCAAGAATTTGGATAAACAGACTTCTGCTTTTATTGAGCAGTCTAATGGTTTGAAACTTCATTTGGAATCAGTTCCAAATAATTTAATTTAAATAATGAGATAATGGAGGATGTTGACGACGCGGGCAAAAATCCACAAATAAGCATGATTTCCTTTGTTTGCGTCGCTAACGATTAAAACACGATTAAAATTATAAAATAAAGTATTATAAAAAAAATTGAGCTAAATTTCTCAAAATAATACATTTAAATTTCACATAGTAAAAAACCATGGGCAAGTACCCAAAAATACATTCCAATACTCATAAAGAGATAAATCGTATTAAAATGTCTTACAAAAAAAAACACATCCCGCTCTTTATAAAACGCATTCCTATCTTTTATATTACGAAAGTTATGTAAAGTTATGTTGAAATTT
>DWIA01000528.1:0-10380 GCA_018248195.1 Archon apollinus
CTATGGTACTGAAGCCTTTTCGGAATCCGGCTTGCTCGGGAGGCTGGAAGTCGTCAAGTCTGCTTGCGAGACGATTCATAATAACTCTCGAAAACAGCACTTAGACGCAGCTCTACGTTGTTGTTGGGAATACTACGCTCGAAGTTGTCGCCGAATTTGTTTACCTAGGACAACTTGTCTGATTAGGTAAGTTCAACTTCGACCCAGAAAACAATCGATGGATCCAACTCGGTTGGTCAGCGTTCGGGAGACTGTGACACATCTTCTCGTCGAGTATACCTTAATGCCTCAAATCCAAAGTTTTCAACCAGTGTGTGTTGCCAGTGATGTCTTACGGATCCGAGACGCGGTCCTTCACTGCAGTTCGGATGAGGAAGCTCAGAGTAGCTCAGCGAGCTATGGAAAGGGCTATGCTCGGTATTTTTCTGTGAGATAGAATCTGAAACGAGGATTTCCGCAGCAGAACTAATGTAACCGACATAGCCCTAAGAATAAGCAAGCTGAAGTGGCAATGGGCCGGCTATATAGCTCGATGAACCGATAACCGTTGGGGAAGAAAGGTTCTGGAGCGACAACCTCAAACCGGCAAACGCAGTGTAAGGCGACCCCCCACCGCAAAACCTTCCCCCGCGACCCTACAGGTCGTCATAACCCCGCAGGTTATGACGACCTGCAGGGTTTTACGGTAAGTCTATGGATACAGATGGCTCCGGACCGTGTTTGTGGCAATCTATGGGGGAAGCCTATATTCAGCAGTGGACTAATGATAGGCTGAAATGATGATGATGATGTACACATCTTACTGGTGGTAGGATTCCATGGAGAAATCCGTCTAGGTAGGTACCACCCCAGGGCCAGTTATTCTGCCGTGAAGCAGTGGTCTGCAAACATTACTATGTTTCGGTTAGAAGGGCACTGTGAGCTAGCGTTATCACTGGGCATTTGAGACTTAACAACTGATGTCTCAGCGTGACGGGCACAGTGTGGTGTCACACAGAAACTTTGTGGGTGAGAGACATCTGTTATGGGCAGACGTTGCACTTACCATCAGGTGAACGTTTTGCTCGTTTCGTCACATTTTCCAATAAAAAAAAAAATATTACGTTACCCAGCTCCGTAAGTTGGACGAAGCTGTAAAAGCAAAACGACCGAAAAGACTTGGCATTCAGCTTCTGCATGACAACGCTCGACCTCACAAAGCTAAACTGAATCACTATGAGTTGAAGAAGGTTAGGTGGTCAACTGTACCCCCTTTTCCCTTTCCCTCTTCCATCCCTTCCATCCCTTCCATCTTGCAGTCCGGACCTGGCGCCTTTGGACTTTATTTCAATCACTTTAACGCCAACTGATACACTAAAAAGTACGTCAAAAATTCTATTGGCGACTTTTTTGAATCTCAGCCTCGTTTCTTGCTAAGCAATCCTTGATAATGATGGTGAATATATCATTGACTATGTATGTTGTTTTTCTATTTTTTTTAATAAAATATTTAAGTCGTTAATAGTCGCAAGGACTTTTGGGACGCTCAATATAATTCACGGCTCAAAAAGCAGGCACTCTACTAGTCAGACTAAAATAAAAAAGTGGTTGTATATGAAATACGTAATTTTACCGTCAATTTCTGGTTAATTTTTCTAAAGACAAGTCGGAAATTCTTTTCGTTCATGAATATTGCAAAATGTTAACCTTTTGCACAAATTGATATGGAATCATTTAAATTTATGACCGATTTACTTGATATTAATAGTACCCTATAATTTATTTCAAAAATGTCCGCACGCCGTTAAAGTCAATTATAGTGATTGTTTTTATGATTTACTGTAATGCATTACCAATGCGATTAAAATTTATTGATGACAACATTTTTTTAAAGACCTTTTCTTTGGCAGCGAACAAGCGGCTCATCTGATTGTAATCGCCGCCGCCTATGAACATCTACAATTCCAAAGAAATTTCGAGTGCGTTACTGGCCTTTGGTACAGGAATAAGATGAAGGAGAAGAGAGTAGACTCTTTTCTCGAATGTCCTTAAGGCGTATCGTTCCGCAAAAACTGCTGACAGTAGCAGATTCCACATAATGATAGTGCGTGGTGGAAAATTGCGCGTAAAACGCACTCTGGTACAATGACAACTATTAAGATGGAGATAATGGAATTTGGTGTCGTGCTGCAATGTGCGATCCTGTTAGAAATATTTTAGGTTACACTCATGCATCTTACTGTTGTGCCAGTATACAAACAGCTTGAAAATTTCATAATTGCTGAGCCACAGGCCTCCTTCAATTTTTGAGATGGTTCGGGGCATGGAAGAGTTCGACACGCTGTTGCACTGCGACTTGACGCAAATGTAGAACTATAGTGGAAGTGCCATCACAAGAAAACAATCCCAGGTTCACACTTACTATGAAATTTAAAGTGGCGGGCTTTCACCTCTGTGATTCTACGGCTTATCATTGCGAGGATAATGAAGCATTGACCTCGCTGTTTTACATGAACACTAAATATTGTATTCTCAGGTGCAAAATCAGTCTAGGTAAGTATCATCGTAGTGCCAGTTATTCTGGCATCCAGTAATACGCAAACATTATTGTGTTTCTGTGTAAAGGGCACTGATATCTAGTGTAATTACTTCCTATTAATATAAGACGCATTATGGAGCCACATAGAAAGGTTCAGGGAGACACAGCATCTGTAATTTGCAGATGTTATACTAACCATTGGGTGAACGATTTGCTCGTCTAGTCAACTGATCCATATAAAAATGTAGGTTTAGGTAGGTTACTACTTTAAACAAGTAGTAAGTAATCATTTGTAGAGTGAATTAACATTTGAAACATAAACATTTTATGAACTTAAGCTTATGAATAGTATGCTGTAAGCGTTGTACTCAAACTTGTGGATATTGAGTTGTGGGTGGTTGGGCATACAAAACCATGTGGATACATGGTGGCGACGTAACAAAATCTGTCATTCTGTTTCAGTCTGAGGGTGCCGTAAGAGTCAAGTATCGGAAATACCTAGACAATATTCATTTCGACAAAACTGTGCAAACAAATTATTCTTAATGATTTCTTATATTTACGCGAACACTACACATTTCATAAAACTATTCCTAAGTTATAATATCTTATATTATAAATTATTATTAAGTTTCCACATGTTGCAAGTATCTCTTAATTTTTAAAATACTTTCAACACCACTGTCAATTATCTTCCAATAATGACAATACTCATACTCCACTGTATACAAAAAAGATTTCGAGTGTTTTTCTATTTGTTTTCCCTTGCTGACAGTTTTTTGCATCAAGACTATTATTAAGTCCCATAGTCAGAAACATGTTTGTCAAGAATTCGTATATCTATAGATATCACCTTGTAGCTATAAATACAATGACTCAATACATTGGTCTAGAAGATTTCATCTCGCAACCCACATTAAGTTAACAGTGATGCGTAATAACAAACCAACTCGCGGTAGTACAAACATCAACCAAATGGAGACCGCAACATAATGTATCGTTGTGTTCGAGCTCAAATCGATACTGCAACCGGTATAAATAACATTGATTTTGACAGGGCAACCGTGAGAATCGATTTTAGTATCGATTTTGGAAGACCGCTACCATGTAGTCGTTTAGCTATTGTTACTTGTAGCATATGCTGGGAGAAGAATATTTGGAAAATAAAACTTCCAAACAAATTGACAAATATCATCATTTCATCGGTTCTGCTGCTGGTCACCGATCTGTTTTAAAGATATTGTTTTAAGGTAATAGGAATTTTAGTTTACTGGTAGAGTGCAAACATTACTGTTTCGGACTGAAGGGCACTAAGACCTAATGAAATTAATGAGCATATGAGACTCAAGAACTGATGTACCCTGAGACGGGCGCAGTGTGGTGTCACACAGAAATATTCTGGGTGACACAGCACTTGTTATGAACAGTCGTTGCACTTACCATCAGGAGAACACGTTACTCGTCTCGTCACTTTCTCCTATAAAAAAGGTTTAAAATTTTTGAAGAGGCCATGATTTTTTTTACTTTTCCCTTACTTGGGATTTCCGACACCTACAAGACGCAGCTGAGTGATTAAGAGTAAGGATCATAAACTACGACGCAGTTCATGCGATGATGAGTGGTGTAATCTTTGGTGGTCGATGTAGTCTATAGACACATCAATCCGTCCTTGATAAACTATCAAACTGCGTTGTTACCTCTTAAGATTATCATGAAATATAATTGGTAGAGATCAATTAACTGGCAAATTGTAAAGGATTTTTCTAATACCATAATAGCTACCCAGAGGATTTAGCCCTAAAGGCTAACAACGCATCCATACATAATATAAGTGCGAAAGTAATTTTTACGAATACAATTTTTTTTAATGAGGTTCCTCTGTGCGGAAATGAAATAGGCGATAGAAACTGCGCAGGTATTCTGTATTTAAGGCAAATTTTCAATTATTTTTAATAATGAAATTATATTAGATAATAGTGTTTAGAAACAGCCCCTTATTCCCT
Source organism: Archon apollinus (assembly GCA_018248195.1). Classification (NCBI taxonomy): domain Eukaryota; kingdom Metazoa; phylum Arthropoda; class Insecta; order Lepidoptera; family Papilionidae; genus Archon; species Archon apollinus. The sequence continues at coordinate 4,522 of DWIA01000528.1, forward strand.
GGGGTTAGAATTCTCGATGCATTCTTTTATATAACATTATAATCCTCATTTACATGATAGCTGCCTGTTATTTACATTTTCACGTCTCTTTACTTCATCTTAACACAGCGTTATGACTGACTTACTCGTTTAGTCCCTTCATATTTGAAAAGATACGCATATTCCAATTTCAAAAATATATTCTTAAAAACTATATTGAAGGAACGGCCATTATCAAATCCACAGAGAGTAGTAGCTGTGAAATTGTTTGTATGCATTTTCTTTAGCAACCGAATTTACCGTTGGACGATCAGGCATTTCGTTTTAAGACCGTTCACATAATAGCAAAGGACAGGCATGTTGACATGTGACGACAAATCTCTGCCGGAGATTGGCGCACCTATCGGAACACGATGCTTATCAATTCAGGCAGATAACATCTCTGACGGTCCCACATGCATTAGAATTTTGATGTGCCCTTGTTTGCCTTGTTCCAGGATACATCATGGAGGCGTTTTAGAACGTACACTTTAAAACGTCTGCTTTGTTAGTTTGGTATCATTGACATTTTTTTAATTTAAAGATGAGATATAATAATGTAGATATAGTAATGTTATACTCTTTTGGAAATAGTGACATCTATTTGTAATTAGCAGAAACTTCCATGTCAAAAATTGCTTTATTAAGTGCCTGTAAACATTAACGCAAACTAAATAGTAACCGCAATTTCTGACTATTTTTTATACTCCGAAATTAAAACATAAAAAAATATCATGAAAAATATATTTGAAGCCCTTAAACGCCTTAAAGTGATTGAAGTTTTATGAGGAAGGGACCAAACAGCAACAATTTTTTAAGTGATTATTTGTTTAAATTACAAAATTTTAGTCAATCTTTAATTTAATTTGTAAATAACCTATACTGAAAGCCCTTAATTTGTTCATAAATATTATAACGACGTTGGACGTTGGATCAAAAACCAACAATAATTTTGTAATTATTTAACAACAATAATAACTTTTATTTCAAACCACTGTGCGTAATTCATATAATTTGTTAGTAAACATAAAACTTACAACCTGTGTTTAGTACCTACATCTAATATTTAAAAACAAATTCTCCGTTGGTTAAAAAAAAGGCTAAAATATTGCTTAAAGAGGACAGTTATTTCCCTTAGCAATTATTTTCGTGATGGAGTTGGACCTGGCCTACCCCGAAGAGCAACGAGGATATCTGATTTTTACAGTTCGTTTATGTTTTTAATATGTTGGCCAATCTTTAATTTATAAAAAAATAGAAAAAGAAGATGCACTTAAAAATGATAACCCATTAAAAAAGTAATCTTTAGTGCCAGATTACACCTGTATGTTTTCTTTATTATGTCAAAATCAGTATGTTCGGTACTGTTATTATATTCACAATAAAGTCACACAATACTAGATATCAAAAATGATTTATAATATTTAAAAAACTCGATTTACCCCTGGTGGGACTCGAACCCACAATCCCCGGCTTAGGAGGCCGATGCCTTATCCATTAGGCCACAGGGGCTGTGGGTAGCCGAGTTGAAATTTGGCTATTTACTACAAACTTTTAATATTTTCTCGAGTTAATTCATTAATGCTATTTATTTTATTTAACATGATTCTTAATTCATTAATTAAAAAAATCAAATTCACTTTTAAAAAAATAACATACTATATACATAAACAACATAAAATAAACATCTTTAAAAAATAAATTTCAAATAATTTATTAATTGATATCCGGACGTAAAATAAAAATGTTGTAAATTGAATATATTTATTATTGCGTACAATTGAACGACGAAGGTAGAAATCGTGATCATGTCCGAGGCAATAAAAAATATACTAAAACATTTTATTTAAAATCATTAATTACTTCCCGTATGGTGTTTACCTTTACAGCCGTGAATTTGAGTTGAGTTTTTTGAGCACTATAAGAATTATCTTATTACTAGAATTATTTTATTTTACCACTAGAAATTTAAGGCGACCATCCGGCCCCTGCCTTACCACAGTTCAGCTTGGGGGTCAGCAGACTCGAGCTAATCAGGATTGCTCATAATAGTTGATCGTAATCATAATGATATCTCGTGGTTTTGCACATACAATGGACAGTCTATAATTTTCAATTAATAATTCTATTCATTGAGGACCGCGTGGCGTAGTGGTCAGATAACCCCACTGCAAAGCTACGGGTCTTGGGTTTGAATCCCGGCTGAAGTCAACATTTGTGCAAAAACACAAATTGTTGGTTTCCAAGTCTGATCTGATGAAGATTTAAAACAGAAATCCTAATGTGTCATCATTTAAAATTAAAATGATACTTCCTTATATTATATAAAATATAAAAATGTGAAAGTTTATTACTGTTGGTAGGGTTCCTATGCAGGTGTCCGTCTAGGTGTGAACACAGAAATGTTGTGGGCCGCACAGCATTTGTTATGGGCAGATGTTACGTTTCCCATTGGATCAAACATTTGCTTATTCCTCTTTTCTTGATAATTCAATCACGCTTAAACTGCCGAAGGGTAGTCAATGGAGTTTGGCATAGAGCTACATTTTGTCACTGAAAAGGTTATAAGACTTTTTCACATAAAATCAACAGTTTCTTAGTGAAGCGAGCGGGTCACCGCTAGTTATAGTATTTATGTATTACTTGCTGGGCTTACTGAGACAATTTCTTTCGAATTGTTTTATTAAATATCCTCACCATATCATAGATTACGGCTACATATTTCACCTCATAAATTATAATAACTTACTTAGAAAAAGTCCAGGTTTTTTTGTTATTACATTAATGATAATTTAATTACTTGGAAATCTTACGAAATATTTTCAAAAAGAGTTGATAAACATAATTAATTTTGGATGTTACGGTATATCCTAAAAGGCACTGATGTAGATTTGTAAAGTATAAGTAGTAACAAAGGGAACGATGTGTAGAATTGGAAATAATATCAACCGTACTGAAAATACGTGTAAGCGAATCAATGTAGTTAAAATTCAGATTTAATACTTAATTATACAAATCTAAGTTTTTTTTATTAAATAAAGTGACGAAACGTGCAAAACCTTCACTTGATAGCAGTGCAAGTCTGCCCATTACCGATGCTGTGTGAACCCTGAACATTTCCGAGTGGAACCACACAGCGCCCTTGAGACATTAGCTCTTAAGTCTCCTATGCCCAGTAATTACGCTAGCTCACAGTGTTCTTCAAACCGAAAACAGTGAGCTTTGGAAACCACTACTTCATGGCAGAATAACTGACCCTGGGGTGGTACCTGCCTAGGTGTTTTTAAATATAATAGAAACTACAGTAATAAAAAATAAAGAGCGACAACGTTGATTTAAATATTCAATGTAAATAGTTCAGTTAGATAATGACCTTATAATTATTTCACGCTCTTAAGGTCGAGGTCGTAGTTTGACATCGACCAAAGGTCACTTGCACGTAATCGATGAAGAACGACAGGTAATAATTAGCAACAGGCTAATAAATATCGTTTTACAAAAATGACATAAACAGCTCCAGCGTATGAACCTGACCTATAAATAAAACGCCCGTCTTGATATATTGCTTCTGATATAAGTTATGAAAAGGAAGTTACTGAGGCCATAAAACCTTATTTCAACCAACGAACTATCAGACTACAGATAAATGATTTAAAATTCAATGTTATATTAAACTTAATAAAATAATGAAAGTAACTAAGGTTTTTACTGATGGTAGGATTCCAATGCGGGAATCCGTCTATGTAGGTACTATAGCAGTGAGAGATATTCTGCCGTGAAACAGTAGTGTGAAAGTATTCTTGTGTTTCAGTTTGTAAAGCACTGGTAGCTTATGTAATTACTGGACATTGAGACTCAAGTATTGGTGTTTCAGGGTGACAAACGTTGTACGGACATTAAAAAATAAAAATCATGTTTGTGATGGCATTTGTTTAAAGTTAAATCATCATCACATAGTGCACTGGTGGATAATCATATTCCAAGTATGGGGGTTAATCGCCATGCTAAGCAGGCTAATTGGCGATGACAGTTGGCGGTAACAACTGACACATTAAACGCTGCAGCCTTTGTTAAATATTGTTACACGAAGCATAAAAATATTGTATCTCGAATAATAACTGTTTATTTATAATATATACTTATACGTGCCAGTATATTCTTAGGGTTTATCAGCGAAAGAGAATCCGTAACGATCATAGCAGCAGCGAAAGTAGAGTAACAAACAGCTCAAAGGATCAGTAAGGAGAAGTAGCGATGACCTGGCTATATAGTTAAAATATCCCAAAAACACGACATATTCAATTCGAACCAATTTCAGTTAAAACGGTTTTGCACGTTACCAACCTATTTCTTTTTTAGAATTTATGAACATGACACATCTTTTACGACTTTTGAAGCGCATATTTCAACAACTGTTTGCTTAAATCGGTTTTTGTGTATTTAATGTTTTGTTTCATATTTCTTTAGTTTAAGATAGTGATCGCTATTTCACTATTTTGTTAAGAACTGTTCGTCCTTGAGGTGGCGGAATATTAAGAATACTCGTTTGAAATATATTTAATAAACTTTTGAAATATGTATAATATACAACTAAATAGTGCTTTAAGCCCATAACATAAGTAATATTGTCCGAATGGCAATTTTGTTTGTTTTTTGTACTTACAGTTGTCGTTGAATATAGTTCTAAGGTTTAAAACGAGTCATATTTCCTTTACACAATGATGAATCTGTCTTGAATTTAGATAATCCATAAATAATCCATAATAAAATTAGTTCAATTAAAATAGTTATCTGGAGACATCTTTATCATCTTTTAAGATTTACCTAACGATTCCTGGCACGCTTATGTGTGCTGATAGTTTATTTTCACCCCTCAGATGGATGGACCTATATTTAGTATTCAAGTAAAATGGTTGTGACATAAGGACAAACGGACAGATGGACAGTATAAAATTATCAAGGTTCCGTTTCTCCTACGGAAGACAAGAAGTAAAATCTATGATTTATAAACACTTTTTTATGATGTGCACTTGGCACGCGGATTGCCGATCGCAGTACCAGACACTTCGTACCTTAGACGCTGCTGCCCGTCACCGGTCTGGATAATTTAGGTCTGGCATAATAGAGATGGTTATTCCGCTATCGATCGGAGTCCTTTAAATTTTCCTGGTATTTCCCTTTGTCGACTTTTACATCACCCATGGGACGAAATGGGTAGGCACATTCTCTAACGCCGCGACGGCAATAATCACCCACTATCAGTTAAAATTCCAATTAACACTTTTAATGGTGTCGGTATCGTGATTTGAATCCAGATCACTCGCATGCCAATGAGCTTTTGCGCCTCTAAAATTGATGATTGCAATTTAAAGCGCTGATTTACCACGTGTTCAACGGTAAAGGAAAATAACTTATCTGAATTAAAGTGGAAGGAAATGTGAAATCCGCTAACTAATATTGGAGAAGCGCCTTAGAAAGGAAAGGAGGCCTATTCTATGTAGTGGGACATTTATAATCTGAAACTTTACTTGTCACTATATACACTTTAATTAAATGTTTGAAATATATTAAATATATTTATGAGTGTAAATATGAGTGTAAATATTACTTTATAAGCCACCATACAATATTTTCATAATAAAGTTGGAACGAAAATTACTTTGCGAGTAACTCGGCGGCTGTCTGTCGTAGAGTCTAGATTCCTCGATAATGTCTCGTTTTGAGGCGCAACAAGTGTCGCGTTTTCTATTTAAATGGCGTGTATGATCTAGTGGTAGTGTTGTAGTGGTGAAGGGTATATGATGGCGGTACCCGGTGGCGGTACTAGTTTGCTCGTGCACG
>DWIA01000529.1:0-10379 GCA_018248195.1 Archon apollinus
CATAAATATACATATGTTACATAACTGTTTAGAAAATAAATTTCCGTCATGTGTTACTTGATTACCCAACGTCGAACTGGAAGGACACATTTCATGCTTCCTTATCATTGTAATAATCATTAAAATTATGATAAGCTTTAGAGCACAGACATTTTTAATATATATTTAAATTTATTTTCTGTCTAATTCACTACATCTTCCGGAATTTTCCAATAAAAAAGTATACCCATAAAATATTGTCTTACTATGTTTAGTCTAAATTTTGATATATCCAGTTTGCCATTATTTCTTAAATTAAAATTAGGTTTCTTACTATTCTGCGGATATAGTAGTTAACTTACGTACATGCATATCATTTTTATAAATTTACTGGAATGTCGAAAGTTAAAATATTAAAATATTTAAACAAAATGTTTAAAGATTTTAATATTAGCGAATTTCGAGAGCGTATATTATAAATTGCGCAAATTGCTCTTTTCGGCAAAGTAAAAATAGTATTCATGTTAGCCGCACGCCACATGCCGCATCCATGAAAAATATATACACCACACAACATACATTTTTATTCTACTTACAAAAAGTTTTATTTCACGTATATTCCATTTCAATCCACGCTCAAATCCAATGCTTTTATCCTTTTAAACCTGTATAAACATAAAAAATAACAGCCTATAAATATCTCAGTACTGAGCACAAGCCTATTCCCATTTTTGAGAGAGCTGGAAAGAGTATAAATAAGGTAAACGGACGACAGCGGATCTAGTTTGAGGCACCGCCGCCAACCATACTTCGGCCGCGGAAAGTATGGAGAACGGCGCAATGCCGTAACTCTTCTTCCTCCGTCGTCGCACCACCACCGTATCTATAGTGCGGCGCTGTATTGACTGTATTGTACTGACCTCCGCGCCAAATTCGCTGAGGTCAGGGAGAGAGCTACTCAACACCTATATTCCTATTCACCTACGTCTTTCTACGTGACTCCCACCATGGCTTCAAAGGACAGAGCGAGCGGACCCTACTCACTAGCACTTCCCCCAGCAGTCCATCATCGCGGTATCAACGGTACGGCCCCGCCAAAGTTGCGGAGGACAGGGAGAGAGCAACGCAACAACTACACTCCTATTCACCTCTGACTTAACCTCGGGTGAGGAGGGTAGCGCACTACTCACCCAGCAATTGCCATGTTCGCATCCAGATTGGGCTTACGTAGTACACTAGCAAAGACTACCTTGGATCTGCCTGATGCCGCAGGCCGATCGCGTACCTTTTAGCTTTACCGTGGGTGACCAAGCCCCGCCACGACAAGGCGAGAACCCATACAGTTAGACCAAGACCCAAGACTCAACCAAGCGACAACCTAGTTTAACTCTAATTTAAATTCAATATTTCATTGTATTATAAAATTGTGCTAAGTAGGATTGTTCAAGCAATGAAAAAAAGATCTAAAATGAAACCTTCTGTGTGATAAATGAATAGATAAACTAGAACGTTAACAAATTTTTACTTTTTGTCTAATGATCTTTGAGCGAGAATTCATAATTTTTAGGATTAAAAAAGATATTTTTTTTCGGTGGAAGACGTCTACCCATAACAAATACTGTGTCACCATAACAAACGTCATATCAACTTTTCTGGGCACCACACTGAGCTTGTCCCTTGAGATATTAGTTCTTAAGTCTAATATGCCCTGTGATTACTTTAACTCAGCATTCGTTAATCCGAAACACAGTAATATTCATATATAAAAAAACAATTCACTGTTAATACTAACATCACTTGTTAGATTTTTCCGTTGTTTGAATTTTTCATGAAATCGACGATCACATTCATTAAATTCAAGTCTATTTTAGTCTCAAAGGTGTTATTTTAATGAATAGTTATTATTGTCGTAGGGTTTTACGTGCTTAAATAAAAAAAAGAAAAAACAAAAGGTAAGTTTTCATCGTTTTAATATTTTATTTCTGCTGTAATTAATCATGCCTTTTATAATAAATCTAATTTCCAGTCAACGGAATAGATTTAAATTCAACATTTTAAGGGTATTACATGACAAAAGCTTATATCAAGCTTTTACGAAGTTTCTGTTTATTGTGTTATTTATGGAAATAATAAGCATTTAATCATACAATATATTTTCTATTGGGTGAGTCGGTGTTAGCGACGCCAGATAGTTACGCCAAAGTGAATAAGATTGTTAAGAAGTTGATAATTGTATTAGTATATATAAAAAAGTCTAAACATTAATTAATTGAAATATTTTAATTACAGTTTAGTGTAATGCATTTTATTATTGTAAAAATATAATATAGTATTCAATTCAAAACAAGGCGATTGTTTTTCAAATTTAGTGCTCAATATTCTTATCTTAAAATCAAAGTTTATATAAAGATGAAAAATAATAAATAGATATTTCTTAGGAATTCTAAGAATTCTAAGAAATATCTATTTATTCTTACATTGAAAAGCCAAATGTCATATCATTCCAAGAAGACTTTTATTCATCTTTATATAAACTTTGATTTTAAGATAAACTAGCTTCAGCCCGCGACTTCGTCTGCGTAGAATTAGTATTAAGGGTAACTTACTTAAATGTGTAACAAACAAAACAAATGTTTATTCGAACAGTCTACAATGCATACGTAAAGACGTAAGAGTGGCTTTTTCCTTATTTAAGAAATAGTTGATTTTTCACACAAACTTCTATCCCCCTTTTCACACTCTTAAAGATTTTTTCCGTGATAAAAATTATCCTTCCCCGGGCCTCAAACTATATCCGTACCAAATTTCATTTAAATCGGTTCAGCGGGTTAAGCGTGAAGAGGTAACATACAGACAGACAGACAGAGTTACTTTCGCATTTATAAAATAAGTAGGGATGTAGACAAATTTAATGAAAGTGACAATGAAGAATCTGAAAGTAGTAGCAGTAAAAAAAATTTTTTTTTGCTAGCTGAAAGTTTAAATTAAACAAGGTTCAGTAAAGTTTAAAAAACTTAGAGTATTACAAAATTAAATTATACTTTGACTATTTACCTCATTATAGCCAGTAGCATCATAATGATGCAGTTGTGCATCTCTGTCAGATGTCCTTAACTTCTACAACACTACCACTAGGCAATACACACTACTGAAGTCGAAAACCGACACCATTGTGTCACCTCACAATAAGAAATTATTTGAAATAAGGAAAAAGACTTTCCAGAAAACTGGGGAGCATAGATTAATTGAAAAAGATTTCGCTTCTTCTTTAAATAAATAAGTTAAGGAACCTTTCGTTAACCGCTATTAACAAGACAGATCGTTACACTGAACTGTTGAAAGAGATAACGTATTAAGTATGACTTAAATATAATAAAACAAAATTTTGAAAGAAAGGCAACATTTTAAATTTATATCTAGGGGTTTTTTGTGAAGGCTTTCAGAGTTCTTAAATAAAATATATGCATTTTAATTATACAGTGTACATTTTTAAAACAACCAATTTTTATTTTTCACTGATGGTAGACTTAACTCTGAAGTTTGCCTTTAGTTGTAGTATCACCTGTGACAGCCTCAACACCCGTTTTCGAAAAAACTATAACTAAACCTCTGCGAATAGTTTGACTTAGTAATATAAGCAACACAAAGTAGAGTAGACAGTAGTAAGTCTAGACACTTACCGCGAAGCCCGTACGACGCAAGTAAATCATCATCTGATGGTAATTGCAAAGTCGACCCCCAACAAATGCTGTGTTACCTAGACTACATTATTAGTGTAGTAGGCAATTTTGCACGTCAACCAGACATGTCTGTTTTTAATACTAAGTTATAAGTCTAAGTTATATACTCATTAATTATAGTTATCACTGTCTTTAAGACCAAAATACAGTAATGGTTACACTAAAGCTTAAATGGAATCTTATCATTAATATTGCATCTGAAGCCAAAGCATTTGTACTACTGAATAAGCGTTCTGCAGCGAGACAGTCCGAGTCTAAATTACTCGAATTAGGATTAAAAAGTAAAACTTTATTCTGCATGTAGGATACTACATGAAGAACCCAAAGAAAAAAACCCTGTCGTCAAATTTTAAGAAGTCGAGATTAGGAAATCCGTCTATTACATGGCTTATGCTTATTTTTATTGTATTTATAAAAGTATTTAAGAGAAATGTTATGATAAATTACGTACAAAAAGCTACGCCAGGCGAATCAAAGTGACGGTTGGACGTTTACAAATAGATTTAAAATAATTTTAAAGTTATTATGCTTACCTTGTGCGCACATAAGTAGATTTTCTGGTGGTGTTTTGTTTAAATAATAAGGAATGTTACAGTTTTATTTTGTAATACTATATACATTGTTATATTTAATGCTTCTGTAATGCTTCTGTGACAACGGGGAAGAGCGGAAAGCACTATTGTATTCTATTCAAAATACTATTACACTGACCTTGGGTCTTAAAACTAGAGAGGTAGACTGGCTCGATGACACGAAATGGAACACTACTGGAAACTTCAGAGGGATGATGGCGCGGAAAGGCCTAAGAAATGGAGCGACTTTCGAGGACAAACCAGCTAGAACCTTTTAATTCTGAGCTTTGTAAGTTGATCAACACAACAAATCAGGTCAAGATTTCTCTAAAGTCTGGTGACAGTGACTACTCACTAAAAACTAAGAAGAAGCTCAAATGTTGAATAACACATTTCTAGATCTCGCTCTACGTAGATCAATTAACTGCTACAAAACATTATGATGCTGTCTGGATGATACACTGTGCCAAGTCGAGATCCTTCTTATAATTTAGGAGCAGCAAAACAAGCAAGAGGTTGGTGTTCATTGAATACCAGATGAACTCCTGGAGTATGAAAGTGCATGCGCCATTGCGTAAACTTTTTGTCAGCATTTGAAAACATAACAAATTTAAAAAGGTTACAAAGTGAAATGGAAAAATCCGCATGAAAAATAAAAATTGTGTGTGTTACACATAATGTTTTTCAACAATCTTCACACAATAGTGTGCACAAGCAAACTAATACCACCACCAGTCAAATCTGGCCACTCGCAGTTGCTTAGTTGCTCGTCACAATACACTTCGCGGACTTAGAAGAAGCTGTTTTACGGCAGCAGTAAGTTGGTCGACTATTACTCGTTAACTTGTAAAGCATACTTAGCTACGATAGTTTTTTTTAACTTCATTATATATACTACTATATCAAAAAACAAGCATTTAGCTGGCAACAATCATTTAGCTGTTAGAAAGGAGAGACACTTGACTCTAGCAAAAATTAGCACTTTAAAGCTTATTATTTCGCAAGCGGATACCTGAATGAAAAAATCCGTTTTACATACCCGCAATAATATTTAAAGATCTATTCAACGACATTCCACACCATGAGATAGACTAGAAAAATAAACGTCACTTTACGTGTAGAGGAGATATATAGTCTATATAATGATCACTTAATAATGCCATGTTTTGTGGCGAAACACGTGGCATGTATTCGATTTCAGTGGTATATATTACCTTGTTATAGTGTAGTAGTGGTGGAGGGTATCCAGTGGTGGCTCTTGGTGGCGGTGTTAGTTTGCTTGTGCACGCTACTGAGGGAGGGTGCGCGGTGCTCTTCACCATTATACACCATTTTTTATGTTTAATTCGCGGATCTTAGCAAATTAACTTTCCTTCCTTTGTTAGAATGGATTTCCGCAAAGTAACGCGTGATTCTGTTAACTATTTACCTTTATAATGCTTTATGGATTCCCTATAAAAAATTTGCTCTCACAAATATATCATTTTGAGTAATCCAGTGCCTTTATATTAGGAATACAGATATAAATATATCATGATCATGATATTTAGATATTTTTAACATATATTGGAAAAATCATATAGAATTGTTTCTTCTGGCCAGATGTGTTTTTTGTTTCCTAATTCGAAGTATAAAAAAGGATTAAGAAAAACATATCAAGAATTGGCGTACAAACTTAGGTTTGATTAAATGTTGTCTGAGAAAAATTATTAGTGGAATGGATATTTAAATAAAGTCTGAAATCTTAAAAAATTTTGGGAGTGAATGTTTTCGTTGAAACTTCTTTGTTATCAAAGTAAATACAAAGAAGTGAGTTCTCTTTACAATACTTGAATATCTTTACATACATACTTCGAGTTAGCCGATGTAAAAGTTTCATTAAAGGACGGCAGAAACTTATGTAGGAAAGTGTCCCAGGATAAACACGACTTAAGAGTAGTTGCTTAAAATTATAGCATAAATTGTAAAGCAGTAGAGCAAGTAGGCCAGTTGCGCCTAGTGGAGGATAGTGTCTGTTACTTTAAATGGGATTCAAAGCTTTTTATAATTTTCCCTTAGTCGGTGATCCGAACATTTCTGTAAGAAATCTAAAAGTTGTTTTTGCGACTTTTCCTATTTATTGTATTCTGATTTTTCTACTATACTAATATTGATATTGATTTCATTGTTTACTGAAATTAGAGGTTTAATAATTCGAGTAATTTTTACTTATTTGCTGCTTATATATAGCATTCGGTTTTTCTTTTAATTTTAGTTACGAGTAACATAGTTATTCTTCCGCGAAGCAGTAGTGTGCAAATATTACTGTGGTTTGGTTTAAATAACACTGATAGCCAGCATAAGTACTGGGCGTGAGATATTATTAACTGATGTCTCGGTGACGAGCGCAGAGCTGTGCCGCACAGAAATGTTCTGGGTGATAAAAATATTATTTACGGGCTGGATCGGCAGATGTTGTTCTGTTTTTCTGGTAGGTGACGCGAAGAGTTTAATTTCTATATTACATTTAGGTATGAAACTGTAAGTGAGAGAGTCTACAGTGCCACCTATCGGGTCCAGATTTTGTGATTTTTTTTTTTTGGAATTCTCTAACATATTTTGTAAAAATGCTAATGGATAAATGAAATGATCATCCCGAAAAATTCCAGACTAAAACATTCATATAAAGCGTCTGGTACTGCGATCACCAATGCATCTGCCATGCGTGATGATTACGACAAACCCGCCTTTCTCATAATATTATCATATTTTGCTGTGGCGCTTACCAAGTCAGATTTTTTTTAAATATTTCACTATTCGAATATCCGATTAAATGCATATATATCCGAAAATAACATATTTTTAAAGTCTTATATTATAAACTATAGTTTAAAGGAGTTCTATCTAAAATTTCCTTTGTTCTCGGTCTTACAAAAAATGAAATCTTTGTCTTCTGACTTATTAGTCGTGCAAACTTTCTCGCACAGTAATTAAAGTTACAGTTATTCAGCGTTTCTGTTTATTGTTTGTTTTTGCTTAAAATTTTTGTCTAACATGCTTTTTTCTATGGTATTGGATTAATTTCTGAAAAGTGAGTCTATCATTATGTAGTTAAGTGTTTCCGCAGGCGCTCACGGTAAAATCCAAAACCGATGACATTCATAAAATAGGTTTCGGATAAAAGCTATTAATGGAAATAAATTTTCCGACATAAGGGGGTTGCTGTCTTACTACAAAGACTAATTCAGACAAAGTCAGTAATACACAACCAGCTTAATCATTTTATTGTGCAGAGTACTGCTACCATACTAAATTTGGGTATAATCCTTTTGTTGTTGCGTCAAATAAATCTTAAATGAAAACGTTTCTATAATATCTTCAGAAATGCTATTATTGTATAAGATTGTATGGTGTAAGATAATTTATTCGTATATTAGTAATGAAACTAAACTAAACTCTTAGAGAGTAAGCAGAATTTATGAAAATACGTAAACTTCTTCTACATTGTACTGAATAATGAAATGTTTCTAAAATGTATCTGTATTGATATATTATGTAATACATAATTTACATGATAGTAAGTGGGATTTATGTCCATAAAAATGTTGTGTTTCTCAATGTATTTCTGTGTTGCTCTACATTGCGCTCGTCAGCCTGAGATATTAGTTCTTTAATATCATATGCCCAGTAAAATTATAGTGCATCATGTATCTATGCCCTTCAAACCGAAACACAGTAATATTTGTACATTACTGCTTGAGGCGGAATAACTAGCTCTGCACGGAAGGATGGAAACATATCACCAGTAAATCTTATTATATCGTTCTAAAAATAAATAAAGTGTGATAAAATTCCCTTACAGCAAAATACGGCTTTACAGAGAAGCGATATCTAAGACTACGACCATGGGCGGAGCAACTCGTAACTGTTCTTTAGTCCAATTCTGATAAAGTGCTTAATTACTAAATGAACTGCGCCATCCCCAAAATGAATATAAAATTGTCCTGCAATGTACTGAACTAATGAAGTTAATATCAAATTCGATATAACGTTAAGTATCATTAAAATATTTGATTTATTTCACTGTATATTACAGACATCCAAAAAAACATCAGATGTTTTACGAAAAATGTAATAAAGGATATAATATACTCGTACAGAAATAATACTAGTTGAGTCTACTATATACTAGTGGTAGGAGTCCTATGCAGGAATCCGTCTAGATAGGTACCACACCCGTGCCAGTTATTCTGACGTGAAACAGTAGTGTGCAAACATTACTCGCTCGTTTAACACGCGCAGGGCCGTGCCCCAAAGAATTGTCCTGTGATAAAAATATTATTTACTTGCTGGATCGGCAGAAATTTCCCTGCCTTTTCTGGTAGGTGAAGCGAAGAGTTTGAAACTGTGAGGGAGGGAGTCCACACCGCCACCCATCGGCTCCAGCTTTTGTGATTTTCTTTTTTGGAATTATCCAACATACTCGTATTTTGTGAATATGGTATTACAGTGTGGTGACGGTGTAAGAAAATCTGTGGCAAATTTTCTTACACCGCCTCGTCCCGTGGGTGTCGTAAGAGTCGACTAAGGGTAATGTCAAGGTAATCTTATTGTTTGCGATAAGTGGCGGAATGATCATCTAGAAAGATTCCAGACAAAAAAAATCATATGAGGTGCGAATGCGATCACTAATCCATCTGACATGCGTGATAATTACGGCAAACCCGCCCTTCTCTTAGGTAATATTATGGTATTTTGCTGTAGCGCTTACCCAGTCTGAATTTTTTTAATTGAAACATTTCACTATTCGAATATCCGACTAAACTCGCTGACTTGCTACAAAGACTAGTTAAGACAAAGGCAATTTACAATGACTATCCCACACTTTGCTAAGTCGTCCCTCAATCTTCTCTAACTTATGTAACTTCTGGATTAAAGTAATTGTAATGTTGGAATATTGTAAGTGTGTTAATCTAATAGCAAATAATATGAAAAAAGTAGTGGTATGTAATACACAACCAGCTTAATCATATTATTGTGCGGTAACATACTCAATTTGGGTATAATCCTTTTGTTGTTGCATCATATAAATCTTAAATGAAAACCTTTCTATAATATCTTCAGAAATGCTAGTATTGTATAAGATTGTATGGTGTAAGATAGTTTATTCGTATATTAGTAATCTCTTACAGAGTAAGCAAAATTTATGAATAGCAGAGTTTCTAAAATGTATCTGTACTGATATATTATGTAATACTTAATTTACCTGATAGTAAGTGCGATTTCTGCCCATAAAAAATGTTGTGTTACCCAAAATATTTCTGTGTTGCACTACATTGCGTTCGTCAGCCTGAGATATTAGTTCTTGAATATCATATGCCCAGTAAAATTATAGTGCATCATATATCTATGCCCTTCAAACCGAAACACAGTAATATTTGTACATTACTGATTGAGGCGGAATAACTGGCACTGCGTTGATTCATTCTTAGACGGCTCCCTGCACGGAAGGATGAAAACATGTCATCAGTAACAGTACAGTATAACGATTTTCGCGATGTTTAATTTTGAGATGTTCTTTATTTATAAATAATGCATCCTGGCCTGCACGTGCAACCTGTGGCTTATCAACGTAACTCTGGCACTAAAGGATACCAGAAAGCCCTGAGAATATGTTGAAAAGAAATCCCATAAATCAGTAATGGGGAGAAGCATCACTGGTGCGAGAAGCATCAGTGGTATTTCCAAGATTATTAGAAGTGTACCAAGTTATTAGTAACATATTATTAGTTTTTTTATTTAACTTCTTGTCATTGAAGATATCTACCATGCCCATACCTTTTCGCCACCATCCTGTAAATATCCCATATGAAATAAAACTATATATTTACGAAATTTACCGCGTTTATTTTATACTATTTATTTCCCGACGTTTCGAGTGCTTTACAGCACCCATGGTCACGAGGGTTCTCGAAACGTCGAGCAATAAATAGTTTAAAATAAACACAATAAATTCTGTAAATATATAGTTTTATTAAATGTGTAGTGTTCGCGTAAATATAAGAAATCATTATCCCATTTGAAATTAGACCGAGCATTTATAGTACAG
>DWIA01000530.1:0-10378 GCA_018248195.1 Archon apollinus
TACAGGTACACTCTTCGAACTCGCTTTCTTGTTGCGTCTTCAAGTCGCGATGTCTGTTCCCCGCAGAAAATTACATTTTTTCTTCTCCATTTGGTACACTGACTTAGATTGTATTTTATCTTTATGGGAAATCATAATTCATACTATTCTTGTTTGTTTCTGTTTATAACTTTGTTTGATATTAAATATTTTAGATTTATATGATGTTTCGTATAACTTTTCTTTTTTGAAATTCTGAATTTCTTTTTTGTAAATCTCTGGAAAGAAAAAAATTAAAAAACTTAACATAATAAATAAACCAACAGCCTTAAAATTGATTACTTTGTGTTCCTCTTAAGTATTTGTTTTGAATGAACTTTCGATTTGACCTACAAGCGTTTTTGGTCCCCACCACAAAACAAAATGATAAATGAAGATCATCAGTAATTACGCCTTACATAAACGCTGATGGATCGATTGTAGACGTCCGTGTGTGTGTCTATCAATCGATTTGTTCCTGCCCAGGCGCTGCCTCAGGGTCGGCTCATGAACGATTATGTTTAATAGGTTCTGTAATATTTTGGGCGTTGGTACGTGAGATCCCTTGCTGTTTAAAGTGTGATCTCTTTTTATATTATTTTTAATGTCTTTAACGCCAAGTTTTTTATTTAAACATATGAAACATTTAAACACAAAATCGAAGTGTGTTTACTGTGGCATTCGAATAGCTTCGTTCAGATAAATTCGAAGTTCGTAACTGACTTTCATTCTCCAACAATTCATTTTTCTTCCTCACTTTCTATTGAATAGCATCTGAAGTCAAATACGAAAGATTAATTAAATAATATTCAATAAGCGCTGTTTGATTAACAAAAGGGTAATCTGCGGCGGCATCTAACACAAATACGAGGCCACTCGAAGAGCTGTTTTCAATCACCGTCATTCATTATTCACTCACTTCCCTTTGCAGTTGCCGAAGTACATTCGCCCGTTTTGTTTTGTTTAACTTTCATATTTCAAACTCTTCGAGACTGAGTCGTGCGATACAATACTTGTAATAATTGAATTGGTTAAACGTTGTTTGAGAAGCGTATTTGTGATGTTGAAAGTAGAATTCAGTACAGTACGACTAAAAGTTATTATTTTTTATAGATAACATTGTCGCTTAGAAATATATGTGGATATTGGTGTAATGATTTTTAATTCTTTGTATGATTTAAAAGTTTTTATCTGGTCAAAAATTTATTAAACTAACGTTGTAGTCTACTCTCAAGCATTTTAAGTCTATAACTTTAATCACATTAGTCGTAAACACATCATTTAGTTTTTTTTTTGGATAAAGTGACTACACGAGCCAAAATTTCACCTGATGATAAGTGCAACGTCTACCCATAACAAACTTTGTGTCATCCAGAACATTTCTGCGTGGCACCACATTGAGCCCGTCACCCAAAGACATCAGTTCTTAAGTCTCATATGGCCAACGATTACCTAGCATTAAGTGCCCTTCAGACCAAAGTACGGTAATATTTGCACAGTACTGTTTCACGACAGAATAACTAGCCTAGGTGGTACCTACCTAGAAGCATTCCTGCACAGAAATCCTACCACTAGTAGTTCCAGTCTTTATTGAAAATTCGGTTCGGGAATTTGGTATTTAAACCTATGACGAGCAGGTTATTGTGCTTTGTTTATCCGAATAAAGCATAAGTTTAGTATCAGAAAGAGGTATAAACAATTGTTTTATAGCTACAATGACATACCTACATCATAAATAAACCATAAAAATTGCTGATATAGACGTATACATTCGATGCGCCTTTCTAAGCGACTACCAAGCGCATTGCTCTCGACCATATTTTTTGTTGTCATTAGCTGACATGAAATAACACTTCTGTGGAGTTGTATCGTGATCCAAAAAAATAAATTGTGTGAAAAATTACGATGATTACATCTAATAATGGCCGGGCGGCCAGAGTGGTTTGATGGCCCCCGCCAGAGATTGGCATCATTAGCAGCAATGATAGTGACCTAAAAGAGTAATTTCGTTTTCTTTTCTGCTACTGCTTCATATTACCTATTTTATTTGTTTCCTTTATCTATATGTCGGATATGTAGTGTTCAAAAATAGTTTATTTTGTTATTATCTTTACAGTCGTGTCGCGGCATTCATTAGAAATATAATTTACAAATTACATTATCTTTGGCATGATATGTTCAATATAAGTCGTATTTGAAATGAATCAGTGGTCACGATTTGTTTGTTAGTGAGCCTTGTTCTATATAATTTATTGTTCAACGTTACTAATGATCTATAACCCTTACACATTTTTATTGTAGTAGGTTTATACGACGAATATACTGAATTCCACACTACTCTTTATATTATAATTTATCGTTGATATATTATTTGAGAATATCTTAACATAACACTCGTTTAGTTTATCAAATATCTTTAATGCAATATTCAAGGATTTAAGCATTTAAATCTAAAATAATAATATTCAGCTATTGCATAAAATATGGCATGGTAGCACCAAAACGTTTTCAATAAGCCGTGAAGACTTATATTTTTAATAAATTGTTATGCTATTAACAGGCGAGTTTCTCTTAGCACAGAGTTTAGGCCTATTTATTTATTCTTATATTTTTATAAAGAAAATGTTAACAAGGGAATGATAAAGTTATGGTCTTCCGGTTGGTAACAGATCACAATAATCCATAGACACCTTCATCCATCCTTAATAGAGAATCAAAAAAGGCTATGGTATATTGATGATTGTCACCTCTGAATACTTTCTTTGCCACTGTTTGGGTATCTGGCTAATGGTAGCATTACGCTAATATTAGAGGAATTTGGCTCACTTCCTTGGTTGAGCCTACCTCTCTCTATGGTCGACGTTCGACAACGGCGACGAGATTTCCAATTACTGTCGGAAGCTATGAACTGCGCAGGAGACATAGTGTTACAAGTGTACTCATTCGTCCCAACCTTCTTGTGCCTGATGTAATGCCCATGCGGCAAAAAGAATAACAAGGAGTCCATATTTTTTTTAAATTATGAGCGACATTATACAGCAAAATTGCGAGGAAATTCATCATTGCATTGGGTGAATTTGTTAACTAAACTTTTGTTGGAATATTAGCATGAAAAATTCGTTTTGTGTATTTATTACAACTTTAATTAAATATATAAAATAAAAATTTCAAAGAGTTAGCAGTTTCAAGCAAAAGCTTGTCTAAATAAAATTCATAATGGTGACCTTTTAGAAGGTTATTTAGAAACTTAAAACACTTTATCAAGTCAGTCGTGAGAGAACTTGACATATTCGAGCCACCGTAAGTACTGCGACTGAGGCTCGAGACTGTCCCCATTGGCATATCAGGCAATTAAAACGGTTGGCCGTACGACGGTAAGCAGATGCATGTCACTTTTATCAAATACATTAAACTCGCTGCTCGAATCGAACATTTATTTTCTTCTTCTTTTTATCCGCTCGGGTATAAAACCCTCTCTGAACTCTTCTCAGATAACGAGTAATGTATTGGTGTCCCGTCGAATAATTAAATGTCCCTTTTTATATTGAACTCTGTTGGATAATATTTAAAGTGCGATGTAAAAGTGCTAATTAAGAATTTCGAGATTTATCGCGGTCCTGAGAAACATTTTGGTAATACGGCATATTATTTTGTATCAATCGGCCTTATATAATTATTATGACAGTTTCAAATATTTTGAAGTGACCTGTTTGACATTATGTTTAACATCCGTAGAGATATTTACACTATTATCTAAACCTAATGTCCAAATAAGGCTACAAATTAAATGATAAATAGCCAGCAGGACTGTAAAATTATATAAGAGAATAAATGTACATATACCCATAAAATTTAAATTTTTCCCTTTCAAATATAGCCAATAAGCTCTTTCAAAACACGGGAATTCTTTACCTATACTAATTTATTATCGTACATGTATTGTGCATTAAAATATTTTTTGTATGTAAATTTTACCATAAAATCTGATTAATGATTATACACTTAATGAAAAAATACGAATGATTGTATTTTGTACGTTAATTTTTAATATTCTGAGACATTATAATGCTTCATGTAATTATGTACTGAATTAATTACTTAAAAGCGACTTCAGTGTTTGTTTTAATTGTTAATATACATAGTTAATAACTTTATATAAGATAAAATATGATATATTTTTAAAATGATATTATGCAAAGTTTTGAACTTAATAGTAAAATAAACAGCTGACATATTTAACAAAGTATATTTTACGGATTTAACGCGTTTATTTTAAACTATTTATTTCTAGTTGACATATGCTTATTACTTGAAATAGATATACCACACTCATGTTTTACTTGTGTGTTTTCTCTATTACAAATTACTTAACTCTAATTAAAACATAGTCCTTCTAAAAGATTTTATTCAATGTTTCTTTAAGAAATGAATCGATACAATTATGAAATAAATTTATTTTGATTAATTTTTTGTTACCTTATTGTATACCGTATATCAATAAAATGCTCGATGATTGACGTATTCGATGTTTGCTCACAGTTCGCGGCACCTCGGCCTGGCGGGGAGTCATCGTGTTTGCAAGGCCCCGACTGTTTTATGGTAAGTATTCACGATTTTATAGCAAAGAAACACTTCGAATCTATATTAGGAAAAACTCGATCCTAAAAATCAAATAAATGCTTTATTTTTATTTTAAAAGAACAAAATGTTGTGGCCTAGTAGCCAAAGTAACTGTCTTGTTTGATGCGGGGTCTTGATTCGAATTCCAATCGGATCCAACTTTTGTGTAAAAACATAAATTTTTGTTTACTTAATGTGTTTTGAATCTGAAATTTATCTCTGTTAAACGCACTCACAATACAATAGAAATCTTATTGTGGGACATCGTTTTCAAAAGAAGAAGAAAGAAGAAAATTCTCTCCATATCTCTGTCACTGTATCCTAGACCTAGACTACCACCGGTCTTCTTGCATGAGCGTCAGTAGGCCTTTACCTAATGAGTGAGTGTTTGCGCTTACACTTGCGGCACTATAAAATCTCCTGCGGAGCTGATTGGTTTCGACAGTATTAGAAAGTTATCGCCGTGGTCGAAATTCGACCGAATTCGAATGGTCGAAAATCGACCAGGAGAACTTCTGATTTCTTATATTTACGCGAATACTACGCATTTAATAAAACTATATTTTTACGGATTTTATCGCGCTTATTTTACACTAGTTATTTCCCGACGTTTTAATTAAAAACTAAAGGTGGCCTGAATTGACTATGACATCGGGACGTCTAACACCTCAGTCTCCCCGTGACCATGGGTGCTGACAAGTGCTTGAAACGTCGGGAAATATATAGTGTAAAATAAACGCGGTAAAATCCGTAAAAATATAGTTTTATTAAAAGGAGAACTTCTTCATAATTTAATAATTTTAAATGTCGATTTTAACTTTTGTTTAAAAAATAACAACCCTAAGAAGATTATAAATTTGTAAGAGTTAGTCTATTTTATTAATCATACAGTGCTCCGACATATATAATCATTGTTTTTGAAAATGTGACAGTTTAGTAGCTAATAATTTAATAATAAGTATTAATAATAGAAGTAAAACTTACACATTTAATTTATTTTAAAACTGTATTAGCACGGAAGCCAAGAATGCGGAAAATTAATGAATAACATTAAATATGGCACATATTAGCATGGATATATGTTATATATAATATTAACATTAGATTTGGATACGGAAATATAAATTAATAATGACTACTCTCTAAAATCAATAATACCTCCACTTCAAAGGTTCTCAGGAATCCAGGCGACAGGACGTTTTGTCAATATCAGTAATTAATAACCGCGGCTGGCGCTGGTTCTTATAATTATTAAAGCTTATTGAAGCGAGAGTAGGCGTCAAGTTAACGTCAACTCCAACTAATGAGAGCCGCCAATGACAAATGCTGTATTTGTGTCAAACACGATCTTAAAATCAGGATAGACATGGCAGCTTCTCTCTTGTTCTTGATTTGATGTTCGTTCATCATGTTTTAGTTTTTTAAACTAGTCAACGATTCATACTATTTTAATGTTTGGATTTTTCTTAGATGGTGTAAAATGATAGATGGCATGATTAATTTATAGTTTTAAATTAAAATATTGTTAGGGTTGTAATATTTTATATCACATTTAACAAACACATTTATAATTGTTTCTGTGTTGGTTCGATTGCTTTCTGTTGTGTGACAAGTGAATGTCCAAGTAACTGTAAATTTCTCCTTTTTACATTTATGTTATTACATTCATAATTAAAAACAAGGCCTTATTGTTGCAGTGTTGGGAAAATTGTGAACTACTCCAATCTAACTATCAAGTGTGGGGTGCTGTATGCGATGAAAAAGATATATGCGTAAGTTATCTTAAAGAGCATTTAATAAATTTTATATATACATATATCTGTACGAACCCTAACGTTTATTATTTTTTGACAGTTCCCAGGCTGTAAAGTAGCGTGCGAGTTCCACATTGAAGCATCCAGGGCATCACAAACGCAACCCGTTATTCATACCAAGGGAGAGGGTGTGATGCGAGTGAGCGGTGCTCTAGCGCGTTGGCCACCTCCAGCGCCCCGCGCTACTACACGACCAGCCCCTCTAGTCTACGTTGTTATGCGCCGCGCTGCAGAAGGCCCATGGCGTCAAATTATACAGACACAAGCATTAGCAACCCGAGTACCTTCAAACAACGAAGGAGCACTTCTTCGAGTTCTCGTGGTGGATCCGCAAGGCCTTGTTACTATTTATAGTCCTGATGAAACGTGGGTGGCTCATGATACCAATTCTTCAAACCACGACGAGCATAAATGGACCCTTAAAGAAATATCGCTGATCCATCAAAAAGTTCTTGTAATTGGTGAAATCGCCTGGGAACCGAGGATTGCGCGTGGTGTTTATCTGGTAACGTGGGAAGTAGACGGTGGAGGCCTAAAAGGGAATCTTTTTACTGATTCTACTCGCGTCACTTTATCGCTCTGGCCAGATACAATATATCATATAAAAGTTGAACTGGTGTCTCGGACACCCGGCGTAGATAACGAAAAATCTGAGACCATGACCATTGATACTAGCCGAGCTCAACGTGTCTCTACAGAAAGTGTACAAGACGTTGAAGTTAGTGAAGGAGATCGACTAATGTCAGTTCTAGTAAGTTCAATGAGAGGCGAGCGCGTCCCCGAACGTGCACCGGATTCAGAGTTAGTGCTTGGTTGTTTATCAGCTATGATTGCTTTTGGCTTAGCTGCACTTGCTGCTATTGTATGGAGACGGAGACGACGAGGTACATTTCCCGGGACCAATGTTTACGTCGGCTCCTCATCTGTACTAAAACGGAAGCTAGTGGAAGACTTCACTCCAGCAACCCACTGTTTTCAACCGGTGCTTACACCGGGAACCACGAATAATGAAACCGTTGTACACGACGTCATTGTGTGACGTCACAGCTTTGATATGCTGTCAGTTGAAGACCGCACTTTCAGTTCCTAAATATTTGAACATATTCGTGAAAAAAGAACGATTCAACTTGTTTGTCATTAAAGTGCACGAACGAAGTTTATATGTGATACAGATTGAGTCTGCAAGTGAATGAATGCAAGATGGCAAATAATAATGTATTTTGTGAGAAGGTTTAGTTTCTTTTGTGATTTAATTTAAGTTTTGTTCCCATTAAGACACTTGAGCTCATTGAACACGCAAATATGATAACGTGATGTATTATCAAATATTGTTTGTACGTAGTATTAGGAAAATTGTAAATTGTACTTAAAAATATATATTTATGAAACACAGTAAGATTAACACCAGACTATTTAGCAATGTAAATATGTTAAGAAGCAGTTAACGGTAAGTTTTGAAAAATGACTTTGATTTATGTGTGCTGTAAATATTATTTAGGTGTTATTTGGTGTATTTAATGCTAAACGTGTACTATGCTAAATGATTTGAATACTTTTATCAGCTATATATATATAAAAAAAACTTAAAGCATTATTTTGTGTTTCCACCTACTTAAAGCATAATTTTGTGTTTCCTAAATATTTGACAGCAAAATTAATCTCAAAAATCTTTGTATTCTATAGCTGAATCCAGAATCTATTATAAAAGAAATGTTAAATTATATTAACATTTAGTGCTATTTTACAGCCTAGTCCTTATATATGTTTAGTTAATAGTTATTAGACATACTTTATTCAAAGTAATGATATTACTCATTTTAGGAAATTTGAATTTTCTTCAGCTATAAAAATGTACGTACGTGTAAATACTCGAAACATTTATTGTAAAAACGAAACAGATGAATTATATTTTTCTTGGTCAACATTAATATTTCTAAATGTTATGGATGGAAATTAACGGTATTTATATAAGAAAATTCTATGTGGATATATATCTTAATTTCGTATACTTGAAAGTAATTACAGATATAATCAATATGTTTTAAAATACTTCGTTATGTTATGACGTACTTTATATTATTTAATATGTTAGCTTTAAAATAGTTCTTGTTTTTGATATATGAAACGTAATGGACGCCAAAATTTTCCTTTTCCTCATATGTTTCTTACTTGGTTTATTTGATGACCAAAATCTTTATAAGTTTAGGTAAGCACTTATGTTAAAATTATTTATTTTTTGTATAATTTAATCCTTTACTCGGATTTGTAAATAAACTTTACTTGCTATGATTGATAAAGCTGAATTTTAACAAGTATAAATAAATATGTCTGCCAAATTAAGTCGTGTTTTTATGTATCTGTTAATAAAATAAAAATAATATAAAGGAAATACTAAGTCAGGTAAAATAACAGTCTTAAAAATTTGGAAACACATAAATAAGATTATGATTTATTACAAATTAACAAAAGCAAAATAACATTCATTTGAGTTCGCGTAGTGTGAAAAGGTGGATTTGTAAGGATTTTTAAAGCATGAATAACTTTTGTCAGAGCAATGATTTGAAGAAAAGCATTTATACAAATATTAACACAGAGATTTACCATTACTTAAAATGGGACGCTGGTGGTCGGGCCGTCATTTGGCTCTGCCCCGGATGAAAAGGAACCATTGTCTAGGGATTAACGTCAACGAATTTGTTGTCAACAAGCGCCTGATCAAACAAAAAGATTTGCGCGTCCCATAACCCTAAGGAACCCTTCATTTCTGCCTTTACTTCCACCCCGGCTGTAGCGGCTTAAGCGCTTAACCTTTTTTAATCACTGTAAAAATTAAGCCTTTTTTCTAAATCTCAAGCAATTTTAAAATATTAGTTTCAGTGCCGCTAAACAAAACAAAACTTGATTTTATCTTTTTAATTCCTTATAATACGGTAAGGTTTTGTTAAATGGAAAATCCCTTCTTATTAACCCATTAAGCTGTAGCCACGAATGACGTGATAATTATAAAATGTTATTTCAAAATGCAAATGTAAGGGAGCCTATGTAAATTTCGATTAATGAAAGATAAAACTTACATTAGAACTCTAATAGAGGGTTACATTCTCGATTTTGCTTCCATAAATCTAGTAGCGAGATAAGATACTAAGTCTTTTTGTTTCCGAAACGTTTAATCACTTCTTATTATTTAGTGCACCTTCAATATAAAATGTCGCCTTAGATAAGATTTTACGTGACTTCCCACGCTCATTCATTTTCATTAAGCAAAAGTTTGATCCGACCAAGAAATGTATGATTATGGTAACATACAGTCATTTATTTTAGTTACCCATTTTATTCTTGGCTCGCGGTCCTAGCATAAAGCATAGGCTCATAAATAACAAGAAAAATAGAAGGTGAACGCTTCTACGAGTATCCTTTTGGGAGCGGCCAGAGCATTCTTTTAAGATTTATTACAGAACTTGAGCGCATTACTTATTCCTTATGTGCCTGCGGAACCGATAGTCCCTTAAATTTAGATATTTTTTTCGGATGTATTTCGTTTCATTTAATTTTTGTGATATTTATGAGATTCGGTAAGTAATATAAATATTGAAAAAAAAGCAAATTTTTATTGCTTCCTTTTATTACGAAAATGGCAGATACATATTGAATTGACATATTGAAGTGACTCACAAATTAACCGCAGACCGGACTTTCGCCTTATCTATATTTCACAGTACTTACAAGTGATCTGAGTTCGTACCACATTCAGAACTTCTAAAATCGGTAATTAAAATTTTAATTGCTAATTCTACTACTTCGCGGCAGTGAAGGAAAACATTGTGAGGAACCTTTCATGTCTTAGTAACAGATATATTTCGGGTATATGTAAAATTCACCAACCAAGCCAAGTGTTGAACTCTTCTCGGTTTCATAAAACCTAAGAT